>APFE030029013.1:73497-123926 GCA_000404065.3 Pinus taeda
ATTAATTAAAATAATTTAATGTGACACTGTTTGACCAATAGACACAACTTTTGATGGCGGAAGAACAAAATCTTTTTAACACTATGTAATAATTTATTTAATTAACACGCAGGGACAGTTCTGACGTCACGTTTGACGGTCGAATTTTTACGGATACACTGCCCAACTCACCGTAGGTTACGCGGACCACTGCAGGCCACGTTTGACCTCTTGACTATTCAAAAAAACTCGAATTTTACCGCAGATGTAACGATGGGCAACGGATTTGGGACGACTGATAAGGGAATAGTGATATTATTGCCGTGGACAGTGGCAACTGCACGATGAGCGGATGGACAACGGGTTCTGACGGAGGCAGCAGAACGATGAGCAGATGCACGATGAGCGGATGCACGATGAGCGGATGCTGACGGAGGTAGGGACACGATGGCTACAAAGAAAAAAATGACTGGCGTAAGGCTGGAGCGCGTGGCAGACGGGTAAGACTGGACAACAGATTGCAGTGGACGGGGGTTTTAACGTATGCGCAGGAGCAGTGTGGGGCGTGAGTGAATACGAGGGACAAGGAAATTGATGTACAGTGAATTGGGAAGACGAGTGAGCCTAGTATGATGGGCACGGTGAGTTGTGCAGCTATCTGCTCAGAAAAGAACCGCTCTGATACCAATGAAGCATAAAACTTCTCGATACACAAAATATATATATATATATATTATATATATATTATATATTAATAATGAATTGACAGATGATGATGATTACAATGGGGTTCCTGGCTTATATATCGCCATGGGCACCCTTTGGGGAAAGGGCTTGATCTTATGATCATGCCCTTTCGTCTAAATTAATCTAAAATTAAATAATAAACCTAAAACTAATTAATTTTTACATAACAATTACTTATTCAACAAGGTCAAAAGTCAAGGATTCTTGGCTGCTCTTACAGGTTTTCTTAATGATGACAATGCATGGATCATTGATATTGGAGAATCAAGACACATGACAGGAGAAAGTAAACAACTTCATACACTATCAAAGGAGCCATATTCTCATTCAGTGGAATTGGGTGACAACAAAAGCTATGCTGTTAGAGACCTGGGATCAACATCGTTGAAGCTGGAAAATGGATCGAAGCTTGCACCTCAACAACGTTCTATATGTTCCAGGTTTGAATAATAATTTTCTTTCTATTTCTTGTTTAGAAGATAAAGGGGAAAGAGTTGCTTTTGTTGATGGAAAAGTATTGGTTTGGGGAAAAGACTCTAGCATTAATAAAGCTAGGGTTATTGGAGTTCGTGAAGGAAGCCTTTATAATGTCATTACACCACCTCCTCAAGCTTTGGTTCATATGGAAATGAATCCCATTGAGCTATGGCATAAGAGGTATGGTCATCTACATTATAAGGTCATCCCTACTCTTAGTCAATTGGTTCTTGGCATCCCCAACATGAAGTTAGATCACGAAGGTGTGTGCAAGGGATGCTCTTTGGGAAAACATACAAGAAATCCATTTCCGAATAGTGAAACTAGGTCTAAAGAGATATTAGACCTCATCCATTCTGATGTGTGTGGGCCCATGTCTCACAAATCACTTGGAGGTCATCTCTACTATGTGACGTTCATTGATGGCCATTATAGAAAGACATGGCTCTACCTTCTCAAAACAAAGATGAAGTATTTGATAAGTTCAAGGAGTTTAGGTCTGAAGTGGAAACCCTAACTGAAAGAAAGATAAAAACTCTAAGCTCTGAGAATGGTGGGGAATACACTTCTAAGGAATTGATTGCATATTGTGAGGAAGCAGGTATTAAGAGGGAGCTCATTGTTCCCTATTATCCTGAACAAAGTGGATTGGCCGAAAGGAAGAATAGGTCAATTGAAGGCATTCAAACTATGCTCCTTGTTCAATACGTACCAAAATTCTCATAGGGAGAAGCAACGGTGATAGTCGTCTACATTCAAAATAGAAGTCCTCATAAAAGTCTTGATAATACAACACCAGAAGAAGTATTCATAGGAAAGAAGCTGAGTGTGGATCATCTCTGAATCTTTGGAAGTCCAACATACATCCATGTTCCAAAGGACAAGTGAAAGAAGTGATTCTACAAGTATCAAGGGAATATTCGTTGGATATAGTCTCTCTTCAAAAGCATATAGAATCTACATTAAGGAAGAAAGCATATTGAAGTAAGTAGCGATGTCATATTTGATGAAAATCAAGCATACAAGAAATCAAAGGATATTTTTATTGATTTTGATGAGGAAGACATTCCCATATTTGAAGAAGAAAAAGTTCATCATGAAAGCCCTACTACAAATCAAGAAGAAGAAGAAGGACCAAGTGAGCCTATTCAATCTGTTGTCATCCCAGCCACAAGGAAAAGGCCAAATTGGTTAAAAGCTACATTAGAAGATGCTGAAGGACATGAAGCTGCGAAAGGAAACTTCAGGGAAAGTAAGAAACCGAAAAGATATTCTGGTTATGCTGCATACATGTCAAAGTTAATTGAAGCCGAACCATCTACATTCAAGGAAGCTGCTCATTAAGAGGTTTGGAAGAAAGCAATGCAGGGAGAATATCAATCCATGATGAAGAATGGGGTTTGGGGAATCGTTCCTAGACCTAGTGACAAATCAATTGTCACCTCCAAATGGATCTATAAGACTAGACATGTTATTGATAGAAGTATAGACAAGTACAAAGCGAGATTTGTTGCAAGGGGTTTCTCTCAAAAGGAAGGCATTGATTATGAAGAAACCTTTGCTCCCATAGCAAGGTACACTACCATTAGATCTTTGGATTCATTGGTTGCTACATTGGGTTGGAATATCCATCAAATGGATGTGAAGACCGCATTTCTGAATGGGACCATTGATGAGGAAGTGTATATCGAACAACCCGAAGACTTTGAAGTTAATAGCAGGGACTCTCTATTGAGAATTCTAGGGCATAAGCATTAGGTGATTTCTCTTAATTAGTAACTGCTTGTGAATGCTTTTTACTTCTTTAGATTAGGATCTTCTTCTTCTTAGATTATTAATGTTCTTCATCAAAAAATAACCAATGCAAGAACATAAATAGACAAGAGACACAGAATGTAGGCTATCGGCCAGGGCAAAAACCTCTCACTCTTTGAGAGGAAAATCTGCACAAATTCTTCTTATAGAGATTCCAATTAACGAATACCAAGACCAAGACCTTTGACCTATTAGCCACTCCAAGACCAAGACACTAGTCCTCTTGACAGTCAACCTTCTTCTTGACTCTTCTTCGATTTCGACCTTCTTGGCATCACCATCAAGACCTTCTTACTGTCTTCATATCAAGATATCCTTTATATGGAGACCTCATTGTTGTCATATTATCTAGACCTTACTTCTATGATGGCATTGAGCCATTTCTCTTAACATAGCATTAATATCCTTCCTCTTGAGATAACACCAAAACTTATACTGAGATCCCATAGAATCACTGTGATATGTAATTCCTTCATAGCACATAACAATGATCTTTGTTATGGCACCCAACTGTGATTTCTTCTTGAAACTGTAGCTTCCATACTCTTTTCGAAATCATGACACCGAACTGTATGTATCACTGTAGTCACCACAGGGATTCGAACTTATCATTGTGCTTTGATCCCTGAATTCCAGAGGGATCCATATTCTCTTGATTGACTGCAATAGTATGCAAATTGTTCACTCTAGCTGTCCACCTGAAGTCAAGGAGATGTCTGAACTTTTGCCTGTCGCCTTATTCAAATTACAGAGAGATATTTGAATGCTTCTTCATTTTTCCCATCCGAAAAACTCAGAGAGGTATGCGAAAATATCTATCCTGTGGAATTGGCCGAGGTTGCTATATATAGCAGTTTTCCCGTCATATTAAGCTGACATTAACCATGTGAATCTATGTGTCTTCATAAGGTAAGTCGACGTGATCTTTACTTCGTTTGGAGGCCAACTTCAAGAGAGGAGGATTATGCTCGTCTTTGGAGGGCTTCTAGACACTTTAATAGACCAATATATATTTGACACATGCTCAAGAATAGCTCTTCATACATGACATTAATTCTTTTGACTCTAATGATAAATCCTAAGGCTCTCAATGGGAACCACTAACAAATAAAATCTCTTGCTCATGAAACCCATGAAGCAAGCCTTGCAATAATAATTTTATTTTCTTCTTTACATCATTTACAAAAGTCACAATTACATGTCATTATGAAGACCAAACCTAGTTACATTTTACAACACTCCCTCTTAACTAGGGAGGTATTCATAATGGTACTTGGTCATTCTCAATCTGAAGGATTTCTCATAAGAAGAATCGGTTTGGTAACCCATTTGTATAGCATCATATAAACCAACATTGTCACATAGCAAGGCCTTGAATAACAACTCTATCCACATGATCAGAGCACAATGCTGGCGAGACCAATGATTTATAGACACCATAATCATTGTCTCTCAAGGTACATACTCCACCCGGGTGTTCATAGAGTATGACCTTCTTTGTACTATTCTTATCTTTGGTGGCTAGTCCTCAAAGAATATCGGTCCACTACGACTACTCGTATCTTGGATGCCCTATCTCATCCTCAAAGAGCATCAGATGCCAGATGATTACCCAATTCTCCATTCTGTCTTCCCAGGTGAAAACTAGAATGATGTGTCTCTCTCCCTCTCAATTAGGTAGGACATATCAATTCCAACAATGGAATGTACTCATTTCTACAGAAGGAATGTACCTAAGCTCCCTCTTGGCTTAGGAATTTCCAAGTTTCTTCCAAGTAAGAAACTTGTTTTCAGGCTCCCTCTTAATTAGGGACCTACAACAACTTCTCAATTAACTGCTTGAAGAGATCCTTCCTACGATGTCATGAATTTCTTTGTCAAGGAGTCTTCGTCTTTTGTAGCTTCTTCATAGGGCACATACCATTTATCACTTTCATCCATGGGTTAGCCATGTCATTATTCCTTTCATCAGAAAGTGATCCATTAGTCTTTACCTTGCTTTGCTTCATGTCATGCTGTCTTCTTCATGACATATTTTCTGGAAGGATCTTACATCCTTCTATATGGTCCTCTTGGAAGACATCCATAGTTCTTCCATTGGCAGACCTGCATAAGCCCATCCAGATATTTGTTCAAAAATTAGAAATGAACACACCATCAAAATTACCTTTGTGATGGTCTTTCATCATGACATCTTCCAGTTTGCATCAACATCCTGCATACATGTTGACATATTTCCCAAAGATATCCATTGTCAAGGCTCTCCATCTTTTCCAGACTTTCATCAGTCTTTATATTTTTCAAGGAGATTTCCTAGTCAAATTTTCTTGGTCTTCCAGATGTTGATAACCTTAACCATGGTTGCATATTTCATGATCTCTTCCTTCCTTTGTTCACACATTCATTTCATTCTTAGGAGCTTCCAATCAGAGTTCCTCAATTGTAGTCAACCACTTCATACTTCATATGAGGACATATTATGTTGATTTCATCTAGTGTGAACCATGCCTTCCGGCATCCTTTCATAGGAGGAGATTCCTTTCCTTTGATTATGCTTCTCAAGATAGAGCAGTGATCCAAGTTACTTGCAACCATACAACATGACTTTATAAATCAAATATAAGCATACAAACCTCATTTACCTTTATGTCATCTAGGCTTCTTTCAACAACTTCCTTGATTGACAAGATCTTCAACCCCTTGATCTGCTTCATCTCTTATGTCATCATACCATCATCCCATGAATTCCACAAGTTGGAGTTCCTGATGAAACACTTGCTTCCACACTAGATCGGTGAATCCTCCGATGAGGATTCCATTAGAGAATCTTGAGGATCTCTCATATCCTTATTCAACAGATGTTTCCCTTTTGACTGATGTATGATGAGACTTGTCTTGGATGGCTTCTTGCTTTGACCTTTCAATGAGGTCACCAATAGCTATATCCTTCAAAGTTGACTATTAGACAACCTTCATATTTCTTATGGTGATGTCATGAGCTCTTACTTGTAATGCTTTTCCTCTTCCTTGGACCTCCTTCTTTCAGCTTCCTCCGCTTCTTCGGTGGAATGGACTTCTTCTCTATTCTTCTTGTTATTGCCCTTCTTAAGCTAAGGACAATCTTTCCTGTAATGTTCATAGCATTGATCTTAGCTATGTTCTTCTTTCCTTTCGACAAAATGTTTGAATCCTTCATTTGATCCTTCAACACTTTTGCCCTCAACCTGTCTTCTTCTATCTTGCATAGAAACGACAAGTTGTTGAACGGGATCACCTTCTTATCCTCATAGACATTGTTACCTTGTTCATCAGTTAGTGCATTTAGAGCAATTAGGATTATCTCTCCCAGATCTTGCAATTGAGATCTTATGAAGACAACCCTTTATCCTTTGGCTCCTTCAATTTGAGTAGATCATATCTAAGTGATGTGAATCTTCAAAGAATAGTTCAACCGGCCTATCATATATATCTCTTTGATGTGTCTAATACTGCGATATGAGGGGACCTTTCATAAGAACCTCGTCATGCATTTAGAGGAGACCTTTCCATTGATATGTTCAATGACTTCACTTTCTTTGAGGATGGACTATGCCTATCGTCCTTTTCCATGCAAGGAAGTTCAATGACCCAACCAACTTATAGATCTCCTTGCAAAACGAAGTCATTTACCAAATTTGATTATAGAATGAAAGATACTTACTTGACACGTGAAGATGAAATCTTCAACTTGATCACTTTGATGGTGGTTGAAGAAGATGTATTAGTGCTCCTTTCGGATGATCTCCTTCGAAATGAAAAAGCCTTCTTCAATAAAGGAGATAGCTCCTTTTATGATGTCAACGCCTTTAGATCTAGCTTCCTTTGTTGATGGTGATTAATGAGGATGTTTTGATGCTTCCTCGGATTATCTTCTTCAAGGATAAGGAGGGGATCCTTGCTTCAATGATAGGGAGCTTGCCTTATAGTTTTTGAAGATGATGATAATGCCTTCTTGCCTTAAAGATACTTCAACTTTTCAGTGGAGAATGCGTGCAAATAAAAAATGCTTCTAGGGTTTCAACTTTCGCCAAGATGATTTGATCTTTGTCTTTAAAGTACTTCGAGCTACCTTGCTTTGTGGATAACTTGATGAGGGTCTTTGTGGTCTTTTGATGATGACTATAGGATCCAACAATTTTGTTGGAGTAGACTTCTAGCTGCTTTGATGTGTAGATCTATTTGCTTTGAGTAGGAATAAGGCTTTGGCCTTGATTGATAAACCCAAGTTTTCTTCTGAAGTAAACCTTCTTCTATGATCTAGGGTTTGATTCTCTAAAGTAGATCTCGACTTTACTTTGATATTCTTCAATCTTGCTTTGATGCCTTTCTTGAAACTTGATCTTTGAGTGTCTCTTTGATTGCATGCCATTTTTTTGACTTTGATACCTTAGCTTTGATACCATGTTGAGAAATCTGGGGCATAAGCATTAGTTGATTTCTCTTAATTAGTAACTGCTTGTGAATGCTTTTTACTTCTTTAGATTATGATCTTCTTCTTCGATTATTAGTGTTCTTCTTCATTAAACAGTAGCCAATGCAAGAACATAAATAGACAAGAGACACAGAATGTAGGCTATCAGCCAGAGTGTAGCATAAAAACTTATGCTGAAACAAGAAGGACTGATAGCTTGTAGATTTGATTATAAAAAATACACAGAGGTATTTAAAATAATAATTTATTATATATATAAAATGTATAAGATGATGAATGTACAATGAGACTGCTTTTAAACCTCAGCAGGTACTTTCGGAAATGGGCACAGTTTTTAGACTTCTGTTCACTAAAAGACCAAAACCTAATATATTAATTATTTATATTTATATTTATTTATTAAGCTAATGTTATGAATTTTCATAAAAGGCCCTCCCTTCGGAGCTTTGTCTCAAAGCTTTAATACTGGGGGTTTCTTCACTTAGTCGCTGTCGATGTATACAACTTGGTCATTGATCGTCATTACTAATCAGTGCTATTTTTTTTTTTGGTTTCTATAATATATATATTAATATTATTTTTTTTTTTATAAATATATATATTTTTCATTGATATATATATAAATTTTCGTGAATAAAATAATTTAATAATAAATTTATAAATATACTATATAACTGTGATATATAATAATTAATATATATATAAAAATATTTTTATAAACTATGTATATAAATAAATATATATTATATATATATATATATAACAAATGCCACGCAACAACGTTTTTCATGACCGATCGAAGTATGGCCTCTTGGCATTAGCATAATAAACGATTTTTTGGTCGGCCAAAAATATAAAGCAAGGGAATTGAGCAGTCGGCAGGTTTTTTAATTTTTTTATTTTTTATTTTATAATAATATATTTTATTTTATCTTAATTTTTAACGCCAGCAAGAAAACAACAATGCAGAGGCATTCTCGGACGACTAGAGCGTGGCCACGCACCACCTGCACCTCCGTTTTTTAGAAAAAATAGATAAAGATTTGAGCTGTATCGCCACAACAACCCTGAGCTGCTGCAAATGCAGGTCTTTAACGGATCCTTACCACACAGTGCAATAAAAGAAATGTGATGTTGAGGATGCAAACAGAGGGAAATTTGTTTCCTGAGTCTTCCATCAAACTTAGAATAAATTTTCAATGATATGTCACTGGAAAAATTAGAATTATCATTATACATCACCATTTCCCTTGTGTACGTTGTAGTTTGTCCTGCTCTAATCAATGCAATTGGAATACTGTGGAAACTTTTAAAAGGATACCCACCAACAATTAACAATGAATCATTATAATTATTGTAGCAGACAAAGTCCACTATATCTAGAGAACGCATTATTATAGGGTTCCCATTATCGTCAGTAAGAGGTGAAATTTCTCCGTCTGCATGTGGTAGATATGGAATAAGACAATTCTGCCTATGGAGAACAAATATTATGTCACCGGCTATCACAATGTCCATTACAGGGGAGGTCTGTGGAGGGTTCTTGAATGGTTGTAGATGATATTCCGGAAATGTATTTGGGAGAATAGCCTTAGTTTTCCCGTTCGACTCTTGAGCTTTTAGGATGTTGAAAATATTACCTGATGATAAATAATCACTCGGCATATTTTCTTGTAGAATTTTCATTTGAATCAGAGTGTGAGAAGAACTATTACAGAGAACGATATTTGTTAGACAATTATCTCCTTGTAAATTACAAATGTGAAGACTGTTGTTTATCGTATAACACACAAACTGCTCTCTTTTATCTAAATAGTACGGGAAAAACTTTGCTTCAATTTCTGTTGTTTTTATAACTTCAGGTTGTTAGAAGCTATATTGATAATTTGCATTTTCATTTCTTTTTGTTGTACAAGTAGCGTATCCCCATCTGAATCCACGATCTTCGCCAAATATTTTATGAGGTCTGTAAAGAATCCTGCAATGTCTTCGAATACGAAGGATTTCGGCCAGAAATCTTTATTGAAAGACCGAGGCACCGCTTTGAGGAACTCCAGAACGACCTTTAACTGATCTTTTGTAGAACTTAGTGATTCTTCATCATCATTAATGTCCTCTATAGCAGATTTGCAATATTTTACTCCTTGTCGAGCCATAATGTAGCAGAGTTGCTTATTTTCAACATCAAGTGAATATGATGAAACATTTTCAAGTCTTTTATCGTCGGAGAGACGCACGAAATTGAAATTGTTTGCTCTCTTGCTGGTTCTTTGATCATAATCACAAGTGTTGCTTCTTTTTCTCTTTTTCTGAGACGCACGAATTTGTTCGCTCTTTTTCTCAGTGCAAACATCAATTGCGTGAGATTGCGCCTTATAACAAATACGATAGCCCAGTTTATTTTGTCCTGTTAAGGGGCGTGAATCATTTGATATGCCAATTTTTGTCTTTAAAGGTTGATGAAAAGTAGATGAAATGTTACTATATGACCCAGCTGGCATCGATGAGTAGAAATTCATTGGGCATGAACCACTTAAAGAAACATAACCTGAAAGTGGAGGTCTATATGTAGGCAGTATTGCTGATGGAGGAATGGAAGCTTTAATTGATGACACAACATTGTTGTCTATTTGTGAATCTGACTTCATACCTTTTGGACCAAACTTCAGCTCTTCATGAGTCTCAGGGTGAGTGATTTTGACAACCATATTGGTCCGTTGGGGAATATACTAACTTGTTGGTGGAGTAGGAATCTGATTTCTTATATCCCCATATGTCATATTGGCATCACTTTCAACAGATTTCTGATTATGCACGGGAGAAGATTCCTTATTATCAATTTCTGCATAAGTCTTCTTAAGACATGTTGTGGCTTCGGCACATGATTTTTCTAAACGCTGAATTGCTTCTTGAATACTGATTTGTTCAACATAATCAGGATTTGAATGTAATGGCACATTGTGTGGCGAACTTCGTTCAAAGGCCTGCATGATTATATCGTGTGCCATGGCTCCGATACCACTTTAGCGTAAAAACTTATGCTGAAACAAGAAAGACTGATAGCTTGTAGATTTGATTATAAAAAATACACAGAGGTATTTAAAATAATAATTTATTAATATATATAAAATGTATAAGATGATTTGAATGTACAATGAGGACCCTGCTTTTATACCTCAGCAGGTGACCTTTCGTGAATGGGCATGTCTTTTAGACATGCCTTTTCACTTAATTTAATGACTAATTAACCTAAATAATATTTAATTATTTAATATTTATATATATTTTATTTAGCTAATTGTTATGAATTATATTCATAACACAGGCCAAAACCTCACTTTTTGAGAGGAAAACCTGCACAAATTCTTCTTAGAGAGATTCCAATTGACGAATACCAAGACCAAGACCCTTGGCCTATTAGCCACTCCAAGACCAAGACACTAGTCCTCTTGACAGTCAACCTTCTTCTGGACTCTTCTTCGATTTCGACCTTCTTGGCATCACCATCAAGATCTTCTTACTGTCTTCATATCAAGATCTCCTTTATAGTGAGACCTCCTTGCTGTCATATTATTTGGACCTTCTATGATGGCACTGAGCCATTTCTATTAAAACAACACTAATATCCTTCCTCTTAAGATAGCACCGAAACTTATACTGAGATCCCACAGAATCACTGTGATATGCAGTTCTTTCATAACACGGTCAATGGTTGTTGCTATGGCATCCAGCTGTGATTTCTTCTTGAAACTGTAGCTTCCATATTCTTTCCGAAATCATGACACTGAACTGTATGTATCATTGTAGTCACCACAGGGATCCGAACTTATCACTGTGCTTTGATACTTGAATTCCAAAGGGATCCATATTCCCTTGACTGCAATAATATCCGAATTGTTCACTCTAGCTATACACCCAAAGTCAAGGAGATGTTCGAACTTCTGTTTGTCACCTTATTCGAATTACAGAGAGATGTCCGAATGCTCCTCTGTTCTGCCCATCCGAAAAACTCAGAGAGGTATGCAAAAATCTATGTCTAGTGCAATAGGCCGAGGTTGCTATATATAGTGGTTTGCCCGTCATATTAAGCTGACATGAACCATGTGAACCGGTGTGTCTTCATAAGGTAAGTTGACGTGATCTTTACTTTGTTTGGAGGCCGACTTCAAGAGAGGAGAACTGTGCTTGTCTTTGGAGGGCTTCTAGACACTTTAATAGACATATATATTTGATACATGCTCAAGAAGAGCTCTTCATACATGACATTAATTCTTTTGACTCTAATGATAAATGCTAAGGCTCTCAATGGGAGCCACTAACAAACAAAATCTCTTATGAAACCCATGAAGCAATCCTTACAATATTTTTTATTTTCTTCTTTACATCATTTACAAAAGTCACAATTATATGTCATTATGAAGACCGAACCTAGTTACATTTTACAACACTCTCATGTTTGCAGACTTAAGAAGGCCCTATATGGTTTGAAGCAAGCAGCTAGGGCATGGTATGCAAGGATGGATGCATATCTACTTAGAATTGGGTTCGTGAAGAGTTTTGTTGATCCTAATCTCTACATCAAGTTCGTGAATAATGAGCCCGTCATTATTCTACTATATGTGGATGATCTATTCATCCCAGGTGTGGAGTGAAGAATTCAAGAATGCAAGAAGATGTTGGTAGTTGAATTTGAAATGAAGGATCTAGGATTGATGCACTATTACTTGGGTCTAGAAGTATGGCAAAGATTTGGGGAGATATATTTGGGGCAAGGAAAGTACATCAAGTTGTTGCAGAAATTCGGGATGATGGATTCCAAGCCGATGACTACTCCTATGATCACCAATCTCAAGAAATTGAGGGACTCTGACTCTAGTCTCATGGATCCCACCTCTTATTGGCAGTCGGTGGGTTCCCTAATGTATCTGGTAAATACTAGGCGAGATATATGTTTGTTAGTAAACATTCTTAGTCAATTTCAGTTGGATCCTTGTCATGATAAATTGAGGTATCTTCGTGGTACTATACATCACTGTCTAAAGTATGATGGTAAGGATGTCAAGCTAGTTGGCTTCACAAATTCTAATTGGGATGGCAGTGAGATCGATGGAAGGAGCACTACCGGAGGATGTTTTAGTCTGGGAGCTACTATGATCTCATGGATGAGTAGGAAGCAAGATCCCGTTACTTTAAGTAGTGCTGAGGTAGAATATGTGGCTGCATGTGAAGTAGGAAAGGAGGCTGTTTGGTTAAGGAAGCTTCTGACGGATTTGTTCGAGAAGTCTCTAGGTCGTCCTATGATTAGTTGTGGCAATCAAAGTTGTATCAAGATGTTTGGAGATCCTGTGCTTCATGCAAGAATGAAATATATCAACAATAAGTTCCACTTAATTAGGAACCTGGTGCAAGATGGGATCGTGAAGTTGGAGTATGGCTCGACAGATGAACAAGTAGCAGACATACTGACAAAGGCTCTTCCTAATAAGAAGTTTGAATATCTAAGGAACCTACTTGGTTTAGTAGATATTGCTGATTGTATTGATGATAAGAAATTAGAAGTGATTTGTTGAGGCTTTGCGATTGAAGCATTGCTTGGGAGGACATTTGGTCGACATTTTGTTGATGTCTAGGTCCCAAAGTAAGGAAGGTGGCATGGGCTGTAGAGCTCTGACCAGGGATACACACCTAGGTCCATGGGTTGGTGGTTAGCAAGTAAGCTTGATACCTAGAGAGGCTGAAAGCTTGAGTCCACCTTATTCCCACTTGGATAGATTGCCCTGGTCAGGAATCTAGTCCGTGGCATTATGGTGCCTAAATTGATGAGAGACCAATGGATAAATTGTCAATGGCATGCGGTGCCTAAAGTTCTGCATTGTTCATATAGTTTGAGATCTTCCATTGTATTTGTATATCATGAATACCTCCCTAGTTAAGAGGGAGTGTTGGAAAATGTAACTAGGTTCGGTCTTCATTAATGTATTTGAGGCATCATGGAATGTCCTTGTCAAAAGAATAAAGAAAATAACTTTTATTATTGTATTGATGACTTATTAAAGCATGGGTTTCATGCTTGGGTCATCATTATATTAGTCAAAGTCCCCATTGTGGACTCTTAGATTAATATTGAGTTTATAGAGTCATTGTACGTTCAAAGAGACCCTTCTTGGGCTTTTGAATCATGTAAAAAGGTTTACTAACCTCCACACCAAGTCAGCCTAGAAGAGATCAAGTCGGCCTAAGGACATCAATTCGACGACACTTGGAGCCTATAAACAGAAGGAAGTCAAATTCATTTGGAGCATCTCATCTCAAGCTAGTTAGATATCTCTAAGGAAGTTGGAGAGCGAAGTGGGTCTAAGGAAGCAAAATGAAGTGCGAGTTGGGTCAAGTCTAAGGAGAAGAAGAAAATCGAAATTTTGGAGCTTCTTTCTCTCTGTTTGGTGCCCTAGTTTGGGAGATTGAAGTCTTCCAATTTTTGCTACTGCGTGATGCCAGAAGCTGCTGCATAGTCAAAGTTGCTGGGAAGGAAGTGCTGCTGGAAAGAGGTCGAAGGTCTGGGAGGCTGACTTGGTGTGGAGGGGAAGGTTTGGTATTTGTCTAGGGTGAAGAGTCTCAAAGAATACTATTGAAAGGAAGAGATTTTGACTGGGTTTTCACTTGGCATAGTGCCTACATCTTGTGTCTCTTATTTTGTGATCTTCATACACACATAATATGGTAATTGCTTGATGAAAGATAAGATAATAAAGAAGTAAAAGAAGCCAACACAACTCACAAGTAATTATCAAGTAAGGAGAATCAAACCTTAATCTATTTGCATTGATTTTCCAAAATTGGGAGTATGACTTTTCGAATAGTGATGGTCTCTTATTCCTTTCTTCTTCTTGCCTTGGAAAACAAAGGTAGTAGGTTCTCCTTCCTCATGCTTGGGAATTATTCCGCCAGAAATCATTCTGGCCTCTTCGTGACCGCACTTTCCCAGGAGCGCATCAAATGCAGGAAACTTGTCATTGTTACTGATGGTATTATTAAAAGTTTCCCAAGAAAAAGGAAGACCTCTAAGTGTAATCAACACCAACTCTTAATCATAAACAACTTCACTAGAAGTTGACAACTAATCTTTGATTTTTGATATCCTCATGAAGTATGCTTGAATGGTCTCTCCTTTGTTTATCTTAATATCCTTGAGCTGATTCTTCAGAGCAAAAATTTGACTCAAGTTGTTCACTTGATACATTCCAATAAGCTTGTCATACATTTCTTTGGCTTTCTTCAAGCTGGAGACGTAAGTGATGAGGTGATCTCCAAGAGAATCAAGGATAATCTTTCTACCATTGACTTCTACTTTCTTGTATCTGACCTTGATAACAAATTTGGAGTTTTCAGTTGGTTTTGCTAACTCTCCTTCAACATACTCCAAAATATCATGTTCCTCAAGAGTAATATCCAATCTAGCCTTCCATGGGAAGAAGTTTGAAGCATCAACTGAATTGTCTTCATTCTTAAAGTAAGAGGAAGACATCTTGATCTGCCCAAAATTTCAACAACAAATAGAAAGAGATAACAAGAGATATTTCAACAGTAAATGAGATATTTCAACAACAAAAGAGGAGATATTTTCAACAGAAAATGAGCAACCGAACAACATGTGATATTTTAGCAGAAAATGGGTTGCAAATAGAGTGGACAACACTCTATATTTCAGCAGAAAATGGGCTGTAAATAGAGTGGACAAGAGATAATTTAGTAGAAAATGCGTTGCAAATACAGTGGGAAACACTTTATATTTCAACAGAAAATGGGTTTTGTTGACCACTACATGTCAACAATCCATAGCAGTACACCCCCTTTTTTTTTCGCAAAAGGGATATCGCTCAATCAACGTGTTCGTGCCATTCGACTATCATCATCAACCTAATCATGTTATATTGTAAACCTAGTCTGCATGTGTAAATTGTAAATAATCTCAGCAGATTCGTGTCATGTATGTTATTGCCTAGGTAAACCTAACTTTCTAGTGATGATCTACATTGTGGAAGGTTTTTTGTCTCACTGATCCATGATCGACAGAGTTTTCCTTCAGCCTAACCCTGAAGCCAGAATGGATTTTGTCATTAGAATCTTAGGGGAGTCCTAGTGTGCTAGATCGAGTCTATGTAAAAGTGATTTGGGAATAATCCTAACTATTTGGTTAGGTTATTTTATTACAAATTGCTTGATCTGCTAGATTATATTTGTGTCGCAGAACTGGGTAGTCTGTGAGGGTCTATATCAAATGGGTTTTCCCCCTTGAGATGTAAAAATGTAAAAAATCATGATGTAAAATGTCCTGAGGGTTAGAAAAATAATTTATCCTCTCATAAGTCCTGAGTCCAAGGTAATTTTAAATTTTCCAAAGGCTAAATTCAAGGATCCTTTAAAAAATTAAATTTTAAAAGGTCCAGGGACTAAGGTTAATTGATTATTTTGCTAAAATTTTATGCCCTTGGTCCCTAGGTTAAGTCAAAGTCAAAGTTTTGAGGAAATAAATACAAAATTTAATTTTTTGAATTTATTAAATATATTTAATTGAAAAATTCGAAATCTCCTCAATATTTAAAATTTCGATGGATGGGATTGAAAGAAATTTTGATCTTCATCGACGGCCGAGATCACTTTGACAAAGATCACTCGAACTAGCCGTTGGGAAATTTTTCTTTAAATAGGGGGTCAGTTTTTATTTGAGATGATTCGATCTTTGAGTCGTGTGCTAAGGAAAGCTCTCTTGTAATCGTTTTTCATGTGCAAATAAAGAAAGACTTTGGGGTTAATTTCTGCTGGTGTTACTCTTCGTGGAAATGCTGTAAGATGTTTTATTTTCATGCATAGGTTTAAATTTCAGCCATTGATGATAGCTTTATAAAGAGTTATTTTAGACATAGTTATCTTGTTTGGTCACTAGGGTTTGAATTGTAATTTAAATTCTGAATATAATGGCAGGTATCTCCATTAGATCTGAATTTTATTGTCGTTTTCGCTCTCTATGTTAATGGTTGAATTAAGTTGTGTAGGAAATTTTTGATTTTAAGATCATCAGGGGTTCGGGGAAGTTTCCAGTTGGACTAGCCAACTTTTGAATAGCATTTTCTGAAGAGCCCAGCTGGTTTTGACCCCGAGTTTATCATTAGAACTTCTATTGTGGATGCATGAAGGATTTCCTGAAGCACCTCATCTTAAATTTAAAATTTTAAAAATATATGTGTGGCATAATGACAAATCTGGTTGCTTAGAGCTTTTAACTTGTGAATATTGTAACTATTTAGCTAGTTTTTGGGGTTTTTAGTTTCATCCTTGCATATATTGTTTCTGGGCGTTTTGTTTTGCCATTGTAGGTTGCAGATCTGAAGAGGAGATGTTTCTTGAAGCCAGATCTAGGCCTTGGAGGGTAAGATATGGCCTCAGAGTCAGCTCTTGCAGGGGTTTCTGAAGAAATTTGAAGGTTTCCTAGGCCTGGTGTTTATCTTTGTTACTGGAAAATTTTCAATTTTTTTTTAAGCAGGCTGTGGGATTGCTGCGAAACCTCCATGTAGCTTTCTCCCACAGGCCAGCCTCTACTCTACCCACATTTTTCAAACCCTTGCTGTCTCAAGGCTGCATATTTCACCATCTCTGTGTTCATCCTCAAAGCCATCACACTGCCATAACTTCGTCTCTTGTATCTGCAACCTTGCTCCTCTCCATCGTGCTGCTTCCTCCTTGTCAACCTCCACAACTGCATATCCCTGCGTCCTCCCTATGCAGCTCCACCTTCCTTCCTCTGCCGCGTCCACTCCAGCAACCCGTGAATTTTCTCCCTACAGTCGAGCCTCTCTCTATCCGCGGCCTCCACGTGATTTCATTGCTGCTTGCGACGGGCCCAAACATCCCTCTACGTTGAGCTGGCCGTTATCGTATCTACGCACTGCCCATCCGCTGGCCATCCCACGCTCCTTGCTTGAGCTCTGTCCCTCATCACTGTTCGTTGTCATCAAATCGCTGCTCCCGTTGCCGTCCATTCCTTCGCAACCCTCCTCCTTGCGTCTCTTCTCTGCTAGCCCGCATTCCTCGGCCCTCATTCCATACCCTCTTTCTCTCTGCCTGTCGAAGTCTCCATTCCACCCTCGATCCAACCCGCAGCTTCTCCCCACGCAGTTTCTTTTCCCTTCCTTGCTTCGCACCTGCAACCTCCAAGCTTTCCTCCTTAGCCCGAGCCTCCTCGTCCTCCCTCAACGCTGTTGTTGAACTCTCTCTGTCGTTGCCAAACCTGTAGATGCACACAACACAACAGCTAACAACGCATTCAACTTTTCATTTTTACATTTTACTTGTATTTTATAAACAATTAGGGTTAGCGTAGTTTTTTTAGTTTCATTTAAAATTTGGGTTTGATTTTTATTTCGTTGGGTTTGATTGAATCCCTTTTAATTAGATTTGAATTTCATTTTATTTTTGTTATATTTTGATTTTAATTTCAAATCTTTGCCTTGTTTGTTATTTTTTTTATATATATACTTTATTTAGGTGAATTCACATTTTTGTAATAGTCTAGTTTATTTTTAGTTTACATTAGTTTTAGTTGGTCATTTTTTAAGACATTTCAATTTTCATTTTGATTTTACTTGTTTTGATTTTCTTTGATTTCAAATATATTATATATAATAATATATAATATATTCTGAGCAAATTGGATGTGTTTGTTCACCTTAAAATTGAAAATATTTTGTTAATCGTTTATTATATTGAGTCTTGCTTAGCAAATTGAGAAGAAGATTTTCTAAGTTTCTAGAATTTAAAGCTTCTTTGTGCTAAGGCTAAAATTTGAAAGGTGGATCGTTGTGGTATTACTGATTTCCATTTTACTATAGTTAAATGTGCTTAAATTTCAATATTTGAGGATTAATTGTTTGAAGGTGGTGAAAATTTCCTGGATTTGGTTCTTTAAGCATGCATCTTTTATTTCTGGGATATGAACGGGTTAGCATCTAAATTTTGTGGTTACTTAAAGCATTTGCATCTCTTGGAATTTAATTGCTAAGACATTTTGCTTCTATAGAAAATCTTTCGTTATTGCTTGAATTGTTTAATGCTCGTTACATATCAGATATTTTGCAAGTTTTTCAAGCAGTCATTAATTATTTCATAAGCAGCAGCAACTAATCGATTACTTGGATCATTAAATCCATAAGGCATTGGTATTAGTCATTTAAAATTTAATCAAATCTTGCTAAGCTTTAATTAAGTATTCAATTTGCTTCACTGTGTCTCCCAAACCGGCTGATTCCCAGCTGGTTCTCCCTTTTCCCATAGGGTCTACCCCCCTTAGTCTGTTATAGGGAGACAACTTAAAAGGAGAGATCGGGGATCAAGGTGACAACCCCCGATTTGAGCGTTGTCGCGGTGCCTAGACACTCTGTGCGACAACAGGTTGTAAATAGAGTGGACAATAAGAGATATTTTCACACAAAATGGGCTAGAACAACACTTGCCTTCACCAAAGGTATGATACCATGTTGAAATTCTGAATTTTTATGCTGTAACAGTTAGTTGATCCAATAACTTCTTTAATCTGCAATATTGGTTAAGAAAATGTAGATAGAACATGAACCATATACATAATAGAAGACAACCAAGAACTCAGTAAGACAGTGAGTTTAGGTCCAATAACCAGGGGAAAACCCACAAGGAGAAACCCAATTGCATTCTTCTTCTATTAGAAATCAAATGTTCAACAAAGATACAAAATACAATGAGAGAAAGGAGAATTTCATCCAAATCTGGAAAAAAATATCTAATAGTAGTAGCTAAATTACTTTGGCTCACCAAGTTATGCTCTTACTCTTCAAGACTATCTCTCACTCTCTCTCAATTCTTCTCTAGCCTCTCTAGTTATCTCTTTCTCAAGTTCATACTCTCCTTTCATAATGCACAAGTGAGTAATGGAGAGGATGAGAGGCACAAGTATATAGGAAGAGAAAGGAGGTCAATTCATGGAGGAGTAACTCCCATGCCTTGAGGAGAAGTTGCATATTCCAAATAGGAGTGTAACTTATGCCATAAAGGAGGTACACTTGCCTTAGTAACTCATGCCATCAAGAGGGAGTTCACATGCTTTAGTGACTTGTGCCATAAAGAAGGAGAATGTGTGCCTTAGTAATTCGAGCCATTAAGGAGAAGTGTAATATATGCATTAAAGAGGTGTAAGAGGAATCTTTTTATGACGAGTCATTAAAGTGTGTAAGAGTGTAAGAGGTGCATAAGAGAATTAAAGAGAGGGATGAATGAATCCATTGTGTGTGTGTGTGTGTGTGAGAGAGAGAGAGAGAGAGAGTAATGTATCATTGAATGAGAGAGTACGATTTGTCATCAAGGAGAGAGATGTGAAGTGGCATGATTGATATATGGCACTCCCTCTAATTCCATAGGAATGAGGAGATATGAAATATTTTGTCATGATGACCTAACCAAAGTACAAACATATCACATTTGGATATCTTATCTTTGAAGGCATTTTTACTTCAATTACCTAGCTCAAATGGGAGCATATGGTAACTGGATGGAAAGCTTATTTTGAGACTTTGCTCAAATGGGAGCATATGGTAACTGGATGGAAAGCTTTTTTTTTTTCTTTTTTCTTTTTTTCTTTTTGTTTCAGTAATATACGACACATCGTCTAACTCTTCACAGTTGAGGAGAAATGAATTTTTGATTATTCACAATACATTTTTCTAGTTGCACAAGTCGGCCCAGTCAGTGGACAAGTTGGCCCCAACCTAACATCCAAACACACTATAAATAGGCATGAGAAGGAGCATTTCCGATCGCTTGACTCAAGCATTCGGTTCTGTGTTTAGGAGAGTGAAGAAGCATGCTCAAAGTTCATACTTCATGAACCAAGAAGAAGTGAAGTAGATTTGAAACAACTTTCTATGGAAGGGGTTTGACACATCTTTTGAAGGGTTTTTGGCATTGTTCTTGGGAAAGGTTTCTAGTTTGTTTGAGGTCTGTTTCTAAGGGTCGAGTATATGTGTCTTTGAAGATTTAGCAAGATGAGTTCTAGTGAGGAGAAGGCTGAGCTTTAGGCTTGTCTTAAGGGCCAAATTTGTCCCTGTAGAGGCTGAGTTTCAATCTTGTCTTAAGGCTAGCTTGTAGTTTTGATTTGAGGGCCAAGTCCTGTCGGTGTGAAGGCTGAGTACCACTGTTTGAAGGCCAAGATTTAGGGGATGAGTTTTTCTATTTGAAGGTCGAGTTTTAGGGTTGAGTTCTAGTATTTGATGGTCTAGTTCAACCTTGGTTTGAAGGCCAAGCCTTGGTGTCTTGAAGGCCAATTTCAGGCTTGATTTAAAGTCCAAGTTCTGGTGCATTGAAGGCTAAGTTCAAGTTGGATTTTATATTCACTGTAAATTGATACTTACTAAAGATTGGTGTTCTTATCTTCTTGACAAGTTGGAGCCTACAATTTTGTAAGTTGGTGCTTACAGAGGATTGATGTCCTCACAAATATTGTAATAAATTAAATATTCTTTTCCAGTGTTTCTTCTTCAAATTTTGATTTCAACTTTAATCTCTATGTTCATATGTTGTGGATGGTTGGCTATATAATGTGAATTCAATTTCAAGATTAGCTAAGTGAAAAATTGTCAAAAGTAATGAAACACTGATTCACCCGCCCTCCTAGTATTTCCAACAATCAATATCATAGCAAGCTTCTTCAAGAATAGTCTAACGACTAGAAGAAAATCTTATAGGGGGCCATGGCCAGTGGAGAAGCATTAGTCAAAATTCCTTTCATTGGTGGAACACATTTTGTCTTTTGGAAGATAAGAATGAGAATGCATTTGATGACTCTTGGTGTTGAAGTTTGGCAATTTGTTACAAATGGATATAAGGTCCCATCCTCTCCTCCAATTGATCAAGATGGGAGAAAGGCTTATGTCTCCAATGCAAAAGCTATGAACACCATTTTAAGTGGCAATATGAATCAACTAAAGAGATGTGGGACAAGCTTGTAAGCAATTATAAAGGAGATGACAAAGATAGAAGGCACGACTTTAGACTTTCCAAAGACAATTTGAAAGCATGAAAATGAATGATGAAGAAGATGTTGTTGCTTTAAAGAAACAACAGTTGTTCAAAAAATTTTGAGGTCTCTTCCTCTACGTTTTGATGCCAAGGTCTTTGCCATAGAGGAATTAAGGGATTTGGAGAATCTGAAAATGGACTGTTAGAAAATCAGAAAGGCAGAAAGATTTTCTTATTCTTGATAATTACTTGTGATGTCCTTGATTTGTTATTATGATTCTTTATATCTTTTTTCTTTTAGCTTATCAAGCAATTACCAAGGCAATAGCACATAAAACAATGGACACCAGATGTAGGCACTATGCTAGGGAAAAACCCCCCTCGAGGGGAAAACCTAGTCAAGAAAATTCTTCCTTTCAATAGTATTCTTTGAGACTCTTCACCCTAGACAAAGACTAGACCTTCCCTCCACACCAAGTCAGTGTCCCAAATCTTCGACCTCTTTCCAGCAACTTTGACTAGGCAACAACTTCTAGCATCAGGCAGCTTCCGACATCAGTGAAACTTGGAAGACTTCATTCTCCCAATCTAGGGCACAAAACAGCGAGAGAGAGGCACCAAAATTTCAATTTTTTTCTTTTCCTTAGACTCCACCCAACATGCACTTCCTTTGGCTTCTCGGCATCAGATTTTGCACTTCCCAACTTCCTTAGAGATATCGAACTTGCTTGAGATGAAGTGCTTCAAATGACTTAGACTTGCTTCTATTTATAGGCTCCATGTGAGCTCGAATTAGTGTCTTTAGGCTGACTTGGTGTGGAGGATACATAAATTATATTTGACTCAATTCTTAACCTTTTTACATGATTCAAAAACCCAAGAAGGGTCTCTTTAAAAGTACAATGACTCTATTGACTCAGAATAAATCCTAAAACATGCTGACCCAAGCATGAAACCCATGCTTTAATAAGTCACAATAATAATAATAAAAATTCTTTTCTTTATTCTTTTGACGAGTACATTACAAGATGACTCAAATACATTAAATGAAGACCGAACCTAGATACATTTTCCAACATGGACAAGCTTCACAGAATTCTCACTGCATATGAAATGAGGACAAGAAACCCATCACATAAGGAAGCGACATTTAAAGCATCAAGTCAAGAAAATGCAAGTCTGTTGACTATTCTAGTGATGAATCTGATACAGAAATGGCTCAGCTAGTCAGAAAACTAAAGAGAATATCCAAATTCACAGGTACGTTACCTCTCATCTGTTTTAATTGTGGTAAGATATGACATTTTGCTGCTAAGTGTCCTTACAAGGAAGACACTGATGATGAAGAAGAACCCAGGAAAAGGGTCTTCAAAGGAAAATCTTTGAAAAATAAAAATCTCTATTCCAAAGTGGATAATGATTTTTTTTTGAAGAAAAATATGGTTCTGATGATGATAGAAGATAGATCCTATTTTTAGCCACAAACGAGGAATCCAGCATAGACAAATTAGAGGAGCAAAAAGAAAGGCAGGAGAAAGTGTTGAAGGCAAGTGAATCTTGAAGCAAAACTTATCGGCATATTAGAAGATATTGATAACCTCAGGAAGAAGAACAAGAGACTATCCATGCAAATCACGATTTAAGACTGAAAAAAAAGAAAGCAAAATGAGTGGAAGAATTGTTGAACAGTCAGCTAAAAGAAAAGGAAGAGAACTGTGAAAAGCTTTAAGCAAAAATGGTGTCATTAAGGAAAGAGCTAGATAAGCTCAACAAAAATAATGAAAAGCTCTCAAACCCTGGATGTTGTTCTCAGTGGTCAAAGATCACCACATGACAAGACCGGTCTCGGTTATATGGTTGAGACTTCAAACAAAGAAGACGCAAACACCAAGTCACCAAATACAGAGCAAGGACAAGAGACAGGAAGAGTGTGGAAACATAGTTACACCAAAAAGAAATACTGTTGCTCTCAAGAAGTCCATTCAGAATGCAAGTAGCAATCCAAATTCTAGAATTACACTTTCAGACTTAGATGGTGACCAAAATGGAGAGTTATACTTTCAAGGTTAGTGCTCTAGCCATTTTGGTGTGTTTGTTGTTCCTTACCACTAGTGTCCATCAATTTTCTCATGTGTTCATTGCTTGGGAGGCTTTAGGAGATGGGGTGTTTTGCATGCTCTGGGTTGTAGCAGAATTAGTTTGTGACATAAGCAGACAATCATGGATACTGTGGTCTGGGCTTTGAAATTGAAAGCAAGTGTCAAGTGGATTTATATAATGAATCCAATGTTGTATAACCTTACCCCTTACCTATATGAACACAAATTCCGTAAGGTCCTTTGACAGTTTCACGTTAACACAAATTCGACCTAGGGTTAAAGAACCATTCAGTTTTATGGCATATGAAATTCCCTAAAGGTGCAGACATACACTCTAGGGCTGGCCATCCTTGCATTGGGAGGCTGAGAAATTCAACTCAAACTGAGCAGTACGGAGCAACTTTATCAACAAAAAAGTCACATGACCATGCAGAGAAAACAACCAAGATGTTCTTGTTGACCCAGGGGCCTCGGTGCAAGATTACCATCACATGGGCTAAGTTACAAAATGGAACAGAAGGAAACCCTGGTCAGAGTTTGTGTATGTGTGCAGTCCCGACCATGTGGCTCCCACACTTTTCTGATCCATCTTTTGATAACATGTCTCCACGAGTCACCCTCATGAGAAAGTAACCTTGAATGGAGTTTGCCTGAAACTGATCACATAAACTCTCATAATCAGATTCAAAAAAATTGCTCATGGGGTTCAATACCTCATGGTATACACCTTTGTGGAATGACTTTCTGGCGAGTGTTGGGTGCCATTACCGCTCTCCGGACCAGTTGCAGCTCCAAACATAACAAGGTTTTTTGGAGCAGTGAAGTGTCCTTATCACCCCCACATTGTGATCAAATGGCCATGCCCTGAGAGGCCAGCTAGGACTTTTCAATGTGAAAACGCTGGGCAATAATTCTGCAACAAACCCAAAAGTTCCCAATGCTTCAGGCCATGGCACCACTAGATTTTAGTTACTTTCAGCGTGCACTTGCATTTGTTCATCAGAGGCAATTCAGTCAAGACCCTTTCAAAAAGTTTCCAAAACAAATTATAGTTGCAAATCCCAATTTCATTATTTATGTGAATGTTCCTTTTCTCCTGAAGTTATTTAGGTGTAGACAGTAGCAACCTATGTGAATCATTATCATGGTCAAACATGAAATATCATGAGGCAAGGAATTGGGAGTTGGCAGCATATTTGTGGTTTTGCCAAGGGCAGTTTAAAAGGCAATCTAGGAATTGACTCCCAACACATTTATTGGTTCTGTTTGTGTTTTTTTGTTTTTTGATTAACTCAGCTTTTCTCAACATGCAGGCTTTGCAAATGTGAAATTTATGAGTGATTTACCTTTCATCATGTAGAAAGTAATTTAGAAAGTCATTCCTCCTTTTTACCAAGTTCAAAGGTGTGTTGAGCAACTTGATGTTTGTGAGACTTTTATAGAGTAATTCAGTGAATTTTCCTTTTTTCCCCTTGTCGTATCAATGATTATCAAAGCATGGGCACATTTCTCCTTGTAAGGAAACATGGTGAAAACAGTTACATTCAGTTTATTTTACACAATTGCTTCATTAGTTTATAGTTCAATTGATCCTTGTAAAAGTTCCTAATCTGTTTCAAATATATGCAGGCAAGGAAAGCGCAAGACAAATGACAAATTTCTAATCTGTTTCAATTCATCCACTCCACTTTGATATGGAGATGTCTCAAAAACATTCAATGTCAATTCAAATTATTTTTACTAGACTCGAGTTTATTGACGTTTCCTTTCGTTTTGTTATTATTATTGTACATTGGAAAAAGTAGAATTATTAGAATTTATCCCAGCAAAGAGGATGGCTTAAGATCTAGCATGCAGAGTTGATGAGGTCATAATGATTTTTACTAGCACATGATGAAAGCAAATGACGATACTTGAGGTAGTTTAAATGCCTTCATTTATATGCAGAAGCAGGGATCAAAGAATTAACAGTCATGTTTATAACGTCAAAATCTATTGTGATTGCTTCATATAAGACGGTCATTTTTTTGGCTGTAACGGTGGAGGGCATAGAATGAAAATTGTTTCCGTGAATGATTGCAATACACTTGCTTTGTATCATTTACACCTTGTTCAATGTTACCCGGTGAAACATGAAAAGGAGAAACATTGTTGAGAGTTGACAAGCTTTGCTAATTAAAATTTATGGGGTGCCAGACACTAGCCTAGTTTAAAAGAAATGGGACGGCTGACCTCCATTATATGTTCCATGTTATTGAATATTCATATATCAATAAGTCAAGGAGGGTAGTGGATTTACCTTTACCAACCCTTCCTCTCTCTCTATGGGTACATAAACGTATGTGGTCTCTATTTTGTTTTCCCAAAACAAATATTTAAATAAAATGTCTTTTAACTGCCAATATTAAAAATACATGTGCATTTAGACATTTATTTTAAAAAACAAGTTGCAAATGTAGGGACCGCTAGCATTAGCTAATTCAAACTTCGGGAAAGTTGAAAAGCAAAATCATCCATTAGCTTAACCAATGCCTCCTCTGCAAAAGGTGAAAACTCACGAGGTCTAGAGCATTAAACAATGCAAAATCCATCGACTCAAGGCCAACATAGGAAGTCAAAGATGATTAAATAGCAGCGAGGATAAGTGCATAATCGGTACACAGATTGTTATGATCGTGTGATTCAATGCCAATCATCTACTATTGATGTTCATCCATACCTACTAGGCTCAAGAGGTTTCTCAACCTACAAGATGGTGAGAGCTAGTGTAGGAAACATGCCATCTTGTTGTGCTTATGAGGGCGGGCTAGTGGTGAGGGCTCTCCCTCCACTTTCTGCCAACATGACCAGCTTGATTGTGTGGTGTATGGTTAAAGTGTTAGGATTGTGTAAATGTCTAAAGAATAACCATGAAAAGCAGGTTAATGAGACTCAAAAGTATATCCAATGTAAATACATAGTGGTAGTGCTAAGTGAATGCCCAACGCTATATTTTCAAAAGGAGAAAAGAACTAAGTACATAGCTATAAGAAATGCAAAATAAGCTTACAAGTAAAACCACGACAAATATAAAGGGTGTCAGGGCTGCTTGTAGCTAGATGGTGGAGTGAAATGGTGGAGGTTCATCACTCGTTCGTAACAACCAATTTTGTGGGGAAGAATCGTTAAGTTCAGCACTCATTGCTTGATTGAACTTGAATAGTATTATTTATGTGTTGAGAGAGCCTCATTTTGGAACTACCTAGCAATGATCTATCTATCTAATGGTGTCTACGTTGGACCTTGGAACAAATACTCCTTGTAAATCTCATTTGAAGTTGGTTGACAACTTGAGGGGGTGGGGAGTGTCAATTTGAGGTCTCTTTGATATGATATCCCAAGTGATATGGGCCTTTGCCTAATGCTTGTCATCTCAAGCAAACAAGACATGGAAGAAAGAGGTGATTTTTTTATGGGCTGTTGTTAGTAGGTTTGCACAAATATTGCAATCTATGTCTATGGATCTTTTTCATAGAAAGATTTAGGAATCTATGAGCTAGATAACAAAAGAATGTGGAAAGGGAAACACTAGAGTCTTGGTAAAGGGAGGTACCAAGACTTTAGAAGAACAAAGCGCTAGTAAGGTTATCAATCCTGATTTGGAGTAGAGTCACCAAGAGTTTAGATGTTGTGAAGTAAGTGTCAAATCTAAATATAGCCTTGAGATATAAAGGATGGACCACAAACTCCAACTAGATGATGGACCAAAG
Organism: Pinus taeda; assembly: GCA_000404065.3. Classification (NCBI taxonomy): domain Eukaryota; kingdom Viridiplantae; phylum Streptophyta; class Pinopsida; order Pinales; family Pinaceae; genus Pinus; species Pinus taeda. The sequence continues at coordinate 100,872 of APFE030029013.1, forward strand.
AACTCTCTATTAGCGATGGATAATGCACAATGGTAGGAGGGTCAACACTTGCCTTAACATAGTCAATGCAAAGAAAGCTAGGCCCCAAGACTTTGAGACCTTAAATGATCAACTTGAAATTAGAAAGGACATTGGGTTTAATGTTAATTTTAGATAACAATGGTATGTTCTATGCTTAGCACTATTACTTCAATGTCTTTTAGTCGTAATTTCCAATTCAGTTTCCAATAGTAATCACATTAACCATTAATCACATTGACAATAACTGTAGATAGAACATGAAATAGTAAAATGCAGAAGACAAGCCAAGACAAGAGGACACCAATTTTGGCAGATGCTAGGGAAAAACCCCAATGTGGGGAAAACCCTTTGATCAATTCTTTTTATTATTATATCAAATGTTTAACAAAGAGAGAGTACAAAAAGTCAAAGTTGACTTGCCAAATCAAAGTCAAAACAAGCTTGTCAAATCTGCAGTCAAATTTAGTTCTAACTAGAAAGCCAACGATTGTCAAATCATTAGCAAAAATGTCTCTGTTGAAGCTCGGTCAAACTCAGTCAAACTCAGCCTGAACATGTCAAAATCAACCCAAAACAGTCACAAAGTCATCGATTAAATTTGGTCAAACTTTTCCCTGAAGTCTGCGGTCAACCTACGGCGCACCTGCAGTCAATCCTATGGTTGAAGTGCTCAGAATACCTCGATTTCTATGCAAATAGATGCGGCTCCCCAAAACTGAAATTTGACCCAAAAATAGTAGTCAAACTTGTCAAATACCCCTTGGTCAACACTGGTCAAACCCTGTAACAATCCTGCAATTCGACCCTATAATTTGTCCTCTTTTCATCCACACGTGTGAGAAGAATTCGACTGCCCAATAGTTGTATGAACCTATCAGATAAGGAGAGAGAAGAATGTGTGAGTGAGTGAGGTGCGAAATGAGGTTGGAGGACACTTGTATTTATGCAAGTCATTGAAGGTGAAGAGACACATCCATTGGGCTTCCAGAGCCTGCTTGATGATGTTGTTGACCTTGACAATTTGCACGTGTGGGCATAAATTCAAAAACACATTTGCGCATGTCCAAATTTGATGATCTTTAGGTCAATTTTGGTCCTCTCGAAAAGAGGAATTCATTGCAATAATCATTTCCATCAAATGAGTTGTCCAAAGTGGAATTTGGCCCTAGTTTCCAATTTTAACATCTAATGATTTTGTTGAAGAGGTGCTTCTTGGATTTGATGTTTCAAAGTGACTCTGAAAAGATAATTTCTCATGATTGGTTGTCTAAATGTAGGTCAAGTGATCAATATCCCTTATTTAGTTGAGGTTTAAAAGAATGTCTTGTAATAAATCAATGCCTTGAGAGCTAAATGCCCAAACTGTCCACTATAAAATATCATAAAGGGTGGATATAATGAACTAAATAGGCAAAGGGAAGCACTTAGAGGTGTGTTGCTTATGGTATGAGGGGCATTTCCCTAAAAATATAGCAGTTTCCTTGTGTGGGTCACATTCAACTCAACCTTTTGCATTTGGATTATGGTTTGCATGAATTAGTGAGTTGGCATTTCATGTGAAGCTCTAGTAGGGAAACATTATTAAATGAAGTAACACTCCTCTTTTTCCATATGATAAAGAACCCATCTACTCTTATAAGATGCAATGTTGCTCATATCTCCAAAAATTAGGGGAGTATATCCCCAAGTAAGATGTACTTTATAAAGGATGGATTTGGGGAGTAATTGACCACAAAAGGAGTCGACTCAATTTTGGGGAAACTTAACAAGTGGACAATATCTAAGGAGCTATTTCAAAGTTCCACTTATACCACATAAACAATGTTTGTGTTGTCACACACCTAGGCAGGGGATGTTCTAACAATAGGTAGACTCTCCAAGATGAATTACTAGGAAGAAAATGCCTTTAGGTTCCACAAATGGCTTCCAAAGGCCTTGAAGTGTGAACGACTATTTCTTATAATTCGAGTTTGACTTCCATGTTTTAATCATTCAACCATCTAAGATACTTTCCTTTCATAGAGCCACTTATAACCATTCTTAGGGTTATGTAATAAGAGCCCTTACCCTATTACACTAGTTGTCCAAGGTTTGTGAAAAGAGAATCACAGATATCCTCAATGCTTTCCAAAATGAGTTTGTGATTCTTGGCAAGTTGAAATCATTTTTTAAGCTTAGGGCGTGTCATCCTATGCCTGGGTTGGGTGTCAAAGATCCTTTCATAGAGTTGATACCTTTTTCAAAGAATTTAATGTTTGAAAACTAAGTGTTTTCTTGAAAGGTCTTACCTTCACGTAATAAAATAGGATTCTGCCATGAAGAATGGTTATTAAATGAAAGGTTTTACCCGAGGCCTTGACCCTTGTTCTCAAGGAAAGGCTTAATTACTTCACAAGCCTTGCAAGTACCAAGTCATAAATGTACTTTTGATCTTACCCATAGATGGATATACTACTAGAGTTTGGAGATAAGTGCCTTACAAGTATCTCTTTCCAAAGGGTGTCCCCTAGAATATACAATCCCTCCAAGTTTCTTCACCTTCCAAAGCATGAAACACGCACAAGGAAATTGCTATATTTTTAGGGAAATGCCCCTCATACCATAAGCAACAATTCCCTAAAGGCCTTGTGCTTGAATTCAAGGTTTTATGGTTCACCACAACTCCTATTGAACTCTATGGAAGCTTTGTCTCTGGATTTAGTAGCCCACAAGAAGCTTCTCAATGTTTTATGCTCTCATTAATAAGAACCCAAGGAGGGTACCCAATGAGATGCATAATATCGGTATTGTTGCATACCTTAGTGCAAATTTGAAACTTGGTAGCAATCAGCATAAGGTTTGTGAACCACTTCTTGCTCTTCTTTTCAATTTTCTTAATGAATGCTTCCTAAAGATTCTTAATAGAAGTTGGAAAAGGAAAAGAAATGACAAAAAAATTTGAACGCCCCTCAAACTAGGTTACTAGCTATCTTGGACTTCGTTGATAGCATAGGCTTTTGGCCCACAAAATTTTAGACCCAAAGGCCTCACCAAAAAATTGAAGGCATGCCATAGGATTTTCTTATGGGCAACGATCTTCAAGGATAATATGCAATGGATTATCAACAAGAAATCCCATTTAAGGGATGTTCATAATCATTTATAAGGATTGGAATACCTATGATCATTCCTTGGTCCATCTTGTTATAAGTGAGACATACAACATAGTGGCCATAGGGCAACCTGATCTAATGGATTTGAACAAGTCCACCTTTTCTTATTTACAATAGTGAATGAAAAGATAAATTAATGCTTTGACAAAAAGGATCTCAAGAATGTTGAGAAAAAAACACCTAAAGCCTAGTGCCTTGAGCTTTGCCAAAATAAAAGGCCATTCCATGATCATATATGCTTTCTCAATGCCTAGCTTAATGAAAAGAGATTTTATTTCATTCCATATTGGTATGAAATTATATAGCGTAAGCCAACATTTTATGAACCACACATATTCAAGACTAAGGATCTTGGTAGGACGAGTTTAACATAGAGGGATAAGGCCCAAGACAAGATTTGGTCCTCTAGTTTGTTATAAGTTGTAGGTCATCACAGTTTGAGATGAATATGATGAGAGCTTACTAAATGTTAGCCCCAAATGCTTACTGCCTTGTAAACTTGTAGTAGGCTAGGCTAAATAAAGTCCCATGTAGTGTTGTAAAATTCATTGGAAAACTATCAAATCTTGGTGATTTGTCTTCTATCATTGTTGTTATTAGGAGTCATTGATGGCATGCCATTATTTTCTCCTTTGTGAGTCATCGTAGCACTAGATCCAAACATATTTGCATGACAACTACAACTCTTGATTATATGATCATCTTGTAGTGATTGATACATTTTATTTAATGCTCTCCTAGTAGCTAAGTTAGCTCAAGATTATTTTAATCGCCTGAATTTTTCTCCTTAGCTTCTTTGATGGGCAGGTCATTGGAAAAAGCATTTATAGCTAGTTGGCAATTATGCCCCTTGTCGAGTTTTTTCATTTTAAGAGTGGTGAATCTTGGCAACTTGACCTATATTTCTTTATGATAAAAGTTAGAGTGAAGCGGTTCTCTAATTTAGCTTCACAACTTAATGCCATTTTTGTACAACATAGGAGATTTGGTGTTCAAAATGTAGCGAGCAAGGTCTTTTGGCTTGTGCCTTAGCTAATGAAGACCTCAAATTTCCATCATGAGTTAGACTTCAATTAGGATGAGTTATTTCTAGTTTATTGTAATAATCATCAAGTTAACATGCGTATAGTTGGAGCTTCAGTTAAATAAGAATCTTCATCTGCTTGACTACAAAACGAATTGGCAGTTATAGTTCAATTAGAGTGAGTTAGCTTCCGGTGTTGGTTGGAGAGAGAACAAGTTTAGAACTCTAGTGTTGATTGGATAAAAGATGAGAAGAAATCTTGGTTAACTTGTAAGTCAGAACTCGAGTTCTAAATTTGTGTTGAGATTCCTTGCATGTTCAAATTGGGCCTATAAAGAGGAGGATGAAGGCACAAGGAATTCATAGTTTTTGTGCACAATGGTCTGTGTGACAAGACAACTCAAGAGTTTGTGGGAGGAGCTGTGATTATGGAGAGCGTAGGAATTGTTTCCTAGGAAATAGGAGCAACAAGTGCACAAGGATTTAGGAGGTGATTGTGTGCAGTGAAGAGGAGCTGAGTCCTAAGAAATAGGAGGTAGGAAGTGCACAGGGAGATAAAGCTTTTCCCTATAAAATAGGCGCTGATCTATGCTCAAGAATAGGGGTTGATGTGTGCGAGGAAATAGGGACCTAGTGCACAAGGATTAAGGAGCCTCTAGTGCCCAAAAAGCAAGCAGAAGAGAGCGGGTTTTGTAGAGCAAGTCAAGGAGGCAATAAAGGAACAATTGTGTGCTAGAGGACCGAGATCAAGCATGATCAAGGCTAGGCAAGAACAATTTTATTAGCTGAGATTTGTGAGAGAAGTAAAACGCTTTTTCAAAGAGAAGATTGCTTTGTAATAGATCTAAGTGCTCTAGAACAATCAATAAAATAGGCACATCAAGAAATTAAGTTTTCCTTATTGGGTTTCTTAAGAAAAACAAGTGTGTCAATTTGTGCATGTGTTTTTATTCCACTATTTATTAATTATTAAGAGGCTCTGTATCTAGGTGAAAGTAAACTAGATTTCAGTTTTCAGATATTGATCTAAGTAGTTGCAGAGTTTCATGGAAATTTAACATTATGTGCTCATTGTATTGAATATTTCTATGATGTGAGTGATGGGGTCCTTAACAAGCCTCCTCACTCCTTAGTTTCAGAATGAGGTTTCACATGCATTTAATGTAATTAAAACAACTTGGATTCTTTAGGTGAGAAACATTTATGATAAATTTTGTTCAACGAATTCTAATTTTCTTGGCTCTCCATGACTTTGAGAAATCTACAGGTTGGTGGTAACAGTGAGTGGCCTCCACCAAAGTCTACACAAACTATTGTTTGCATCAAGCTTGGAAGCTTTTTTTTGAGTACTAAAGATAACCTAAAATTGCACAGAGTTATATCCAACTTGTTAGCACAATATATGATAAATGCCAAAATTTTAAGCAACAAAGTAGTCCACAAGCCACAACATCCATCCTTCCAAGCCCCAAGAAAGATTATGAATGAAGAGAATAGTCCAAAACTATCCACTACTTGCAAGAGTACGATAACACAAAGCTAACATTGCCACCCTATTCAAAATATGAAGATAGTTTATAATGTCAAAAGAGAGATCATTTGCAAGAGTGCAAATGTCTCTTTTGTAGAAAGTCCTAATGACTTTTGGTCTTCTGCTTACTTGAATCTCAACTTTCCACTTTCCTGGGTTTTGGCCTTCCTATCTTATTGGGAAAATCTACTCTACAAACTTTGTCTTCAATCCAAATAAAATGATGTGGGTAGATTTACATTAACATTATTTAAAATTTACAATATTCTCTATCCATGTGCACTTAAATTTGTTTTTGATTTCTTGCAAAGTAGGCCATGGCTTTGGCACTAGTTTTCCTAATACAATATAACCAGGGACTTGCACATTATAGGTACCCGTTTCTCCTATTTTGAAACTTGTGTATTTCTAGATATAATTTTCTTCATTAATATAATTGGACGGAGTTGTTTTGGCCTTTCTTACTATTGACGATGCTAGATACCGCTAACATATAAGGGGGTCTCCCGAGTGTGAAGTCTGAATTAGACCTCACACAGTTTGGAGTAGGGGCTCCATCAGAAGTATCAGCGAGACCACCATAAACTAAGGTTTGCTTTGGTTTCAATGGATAACATAACATGTTATACACATAACCTTTGAATAAACAAGTAAGTTGACATTGTGAAACACCAATTATTAGAGAAATTGAGGTAAAAATTGAGGCTCAAAACAAAAATGTACAACCAAAATCAACTTTATAAGAACCATTAGGATTCAAGATGATGATGTCAACCATGGAGGATGATTCACCATTTTTGGAGTAAAAGAGTAAAAAAATGAACAAAATTTAAAAAATAAAAAACTACCTTTTCAACTCCTATTTTCAACTTATCTCCCTACAATTTTACTCAAATTTCAAGCGCTAGCACTCGTTGGATGAAAAATTTAATTCTTCATACAAGGAGTACCCATGTTGCATACTTTCAACGGACCCTTCTACACCAAAAAATGAGAAATACATGAAAAAAATGTGTTTCCAATAATGTTTTTTCATGTATTTTCCATTTTTCGTGTATCGGGGTCCATCAAAAGTATGCAACATGGGTACTCCTTGGATGGGGAATTAAATTCTGCATCTAATGGATGCTCTCATGTGAAATTTGAGTAAAATTGTATAAAGATAAGTTGAAAATACGATTGAAAAAATAATTTTTTTCTCTCTTTCCCTTCAAAATTTGATGAGGTAATCCAATCTTATTATATTATTGCCATTATTATTTTATAATATTCCTTAAGAGGCCCATTTTAGAACTCAATATTTCTCTAATGTGCAATGTGTGAGTGGAGAGTAAGTCTCTAGAAGGAAAGTAATAATACTAACCTAAGAGAGACACACAAGAGCAAGGAAAAATTCGTTGGTTATCTAGAAAAATAGTTCACATAGACACAACGATCATTAGAGAAAATACAATATACATTCAACAAGATAAGCACCAAAGCCAATGAAAAATAACATATACCACAAACATCCAAAGAAGAGTTTTACAATATTCATGCTACATGCATGAAAATGTGCTGGCTCAATGAGCTTCAAATATTAGGTGAAAGATCTAAGTACATAGTTACAATGATGAGACATTAGCTCCAATAGTGGAACATTAAGTCACTTCCCACTTCTCCAAGGAATGATCTTGTCTCCTATGCAAATCTAGAGAAGCTAAGGCTAGATCTCCAAAGCCTCAGCCTCCAAAATCCCTTTACTTGAGTTATGAGGTTTCTTTATAACCAACGAAATGACCTTTCAGCTCCCCTTATGACTCTTGAGCTACCTTCATGACTCTTGGAATCCTAAATGACCTTTGAAATTCTATAAGACTCTTTGGTCTACATGTTTCTTTTCATATTCCACACATGACTCTTGAACTTCCACACATTACATTTTGTCATTTTCCTTTTGATAATTATATCATTACATCCACAAATGATGTGGAAAAGCACATGGACACATATGACATTGCGATGACACTAGTACAAGCCACAAATTTTCATTGATGACATCGAACTTCATGATGATGTGGCAATGGCAAGCTATTATCCTTGTTGCTTTGTCTTCAATCTTCATGAAATATCTTCTTTGTTCATCTACACCCTCCAAAAATTCATGGATCAACATAGGTACCTTTTGAGTTATCATGCAATGTCTTTATTTTGTCATGGTCTAGGATCTCTTCATGTCTTCACGATAGTTCTTCTTTGTGCTCCTTCTCTGCAAGTCCTTCTTGTTGAAATGTGTAACTAGGTTCGGTCTTCATAATGACATATGTAATCATGATTTTATGTATTTGATGTAAAAAGAAAAATAGATTTATTATTTTCATTCTTGAAACATGGGTTTCATGTTAAAGGTTATTTGATTTATAGGTCAAGCACCCATTGAGTGCTTTTAGCGCTTGTCATTGAGTCAAAAATTGGTAAGGTCATTGTAATATGTTGAAGGCCCATTTGGGCATCATGCATTATGTAAGAGAAAATTAAATGAGTCATAAAATACCCTCCAAGACAAGTCAAACTTGCTGCAACAAGTCGACCTTCAAAGAATGATAAGACGACCTTCTAAGGGTAACATGTCAGCCTATTAAGGGCATCCTAGAAGCCTATATATAAGAGGGAATTTGACCTCATTTGAGAATATCCAACATTCATCCAAGAAGTTTGATCACAAGTCGAGAATAAGTCTTATATCAAGAAAAAAGGGAGGAGACAAGAAGAGGGAAAATAAAAGTATTTCAAGAATTGTTTTGGGCTTTCATTCCTCACACGTTAGGGCATCAATCTTGCTGCATCAGGTACTGAATTGCAGTCACACTTGGAAGCTGAATTTTGTCTCCAAAAGGAAGTATCCTTTGCAAGCTTAATTTCCAAGGAGAAGAATCCATCTTAAGTGAAGGAGAGAGGAGTAAAACCACCATATTCTCCCACACGTGCCGAAACTAGGCTTTCTGCAATAGCCAAAAATGCAGTGATAATTGCAGGTCCGAAGTTGAGGTCAAAGAAGAGAGTTGCAGTAGTTGTGAAACTGGTTTGACTTGGGTTGAATTTTCTATAAGAACGTTCTTTAAAGGAGAGGTTTGACTTGGTCTTGTAGGGGTCTTTGTAAAGGGTCATAGGTCTTGGAATTCATCATTTGAAGTTCTATAAGAAGAGAAGAATTCTTGTGGGTTTTCCTTTTAAGAGGAGAGGTTTTGGCCCTAACTTATAGTCTATGTATTGTGTCATTGTTATTCATTGTTTGGTAGCTGTTTGATGATAAAAAACATAATAATAATAAGGTGAAAGAAAAATCCAATCAAGTTAAGAAAAATACATCACAAATAGTTATCAAAGTACGAGAAATCACCTAATATAACTGCCACTAGATTTCTCAACACTTCTCTGTTCCTTCTCCTTGCTATCTTCCTTGAGCATCATCTTGTCATGCTAGCGAAATTTTCTTCCGTAGTGGCTAAATGTCCACTAGAAATGTGACCTGCACCCTATGCCAGTGCAATTTTCTTTTGCAGTGGTTGTTTGTACACTAGAAATGTGACTTGCGCTCAGGAAGCGTCATGGAAGAGGATATTGTGTAATTCATTAAGGTAGGTAGCAAAAGGAAAGTCACTTTATCCAGATATTGTACACTGCATTGTGAAAGAGAGAAGGCCTTTTCATAACGTAGTTTACTTTTGTAGGTGGCCATTAGAAATGCTCCATGGGATATACAAGGCAGAGTTGCCCAAATCTCAATTCAATGAGTCAATACAAGCAAGAAGGGTTAGGTGACTATGCTTTGATGGTTCTGAATGTGACACCATAGGAGGTGACATTGAGAAAGACTTAGTGCACAAGTCTAGAAGGGAGAGATATGCTAAGTAAGGCTCATGAATAAGTTGTGCTTATCACCTGGGAGAGGGTTCATGTATTCACAAATTGCATTTTGCAGGAGGACCAAGAAGAGCTCCAAAATGGCTAAGTGTGGGACCAAAGGAGTAAGAGAGTAAAAAGAATCCAAACAAGACTCAAGGATGTATCATACACATGAATTCCATTAATACAAGGCAGGGGAATGCACACGACTCATGAACAACAACCACACCTTGAAATGACAACAAAATGACACTTTTTTCTAGGTGCGACATTGCGACACTTAGAACATAAGTTGCGACACAAGTGCTCACTGTAACCAGAAAGTGCACTAAGCTATAGGAATGTGTCTAGGACACATTATTATGATATGTAGTACCATCTAATGCAGAAGAGTGCGTTGGATCTTCCTTTAGTGATGTGAAAAGGTGTGACACATACAAGAGTGAAAATGATTAGAAGCGACACCTACGACTGTAAGAAAAAGTGAAAAAGACACTTGCAAAAGCTAAAGAGATTGAAAGAAACACATGTTAGAGCAAAGATAACATGAAATTTCCACTTGTTAAAGTCAAATAAAGAAAAAATTATAATTGCAAATGTGAAAATGACAATTATGAAAGCAAAGGCGAACAAAACGACAATTAGGAAAACTCACCAAAATAGAAGTACAATTGCAATGGAAGTGAGAGACTATCAAGAGATGTGGTGCACTAACTGCCATGATTGTTGGCATTATGATGCATGTGTTGTACTTGATGGAAACCCACTTGTAGCAGAACAACTCACTTGTATATGGTAACTAGATGAATCTACAAAAGAGATATCAGATGTGACAGAATGCATGACAGTTGTGTTTACAGATGTGATGAAATGCAGGGCAGTTTTAAGGAATAATTTCAAAAGGCAACTCACTGAGATGAAAGATCACAGTACAACATAGAATTACAGTTAAGACTACAAAGAATGAAGAAAGAGAGGTATACGCAGGTTCACCTTGACTAAGATGCGTATACATCCAGGTTAAAAAAACAAAAGGAGTGTATAACGTACACACGCACTTTCACAGAAGGAAACACACATATACCTTGGAAAACTGAGTTTTTGGTCTGAAGTATTTGGTACATGGTATTTTTATCCATGGTATCTGGTTCGAGGTATTGAACCTAGGTATTTGGTCCAAGGTATTGGTCCCAAGTGGTTTTGGTCCATGGTATTGAGAAAGGCCTAAAACTATAAAAGGAGGAGAAGATCATTAGGCCATAGTGTGCAAGTATTGAATATCTTATGAAGTGTTAGATCAAATATGCAAGTTATGGGTTTTTGATGCTTTGCTTGATCTGAACTAAGGATGCACCTATGTGGTCGATGATGGATGAGATCTAATGATGGATCAAGATCATAATGAATTATCATTATGTGATCTAACAATGGATAGGCTAGATTTGATTGCTAACACACATTTTATCCTTTATATATGATAATCTGGGAATGTTTGAAATTGAGAATTGTAGCAAAGTTATAAGTAAGTATTTGTAGATTTGTACACTGGTTCACTTTGGCGAAGGTGTGTATACACATTGATTCGGCCCTTCCAAGTACCATATGCAAAAGAAAATCTTGATGTTCAGGGATGATTGATCTATCAGATCAATACTGTTGTTTTGCTGTTGTATTACTGCTGTTTGTCAATGATGTCTTCTTAGATCTGAAAATAGAACTGAATGTATAAGGAAAGTGAGTCTGATTGATTGATTGATTGATAAGGAAGGGTGATCCTTGTTGCTATCTATTTAGAACTCTGTAATATGACAATAGATCTTGAGAATGTCACCGATTAGTACAGTTTGTGGTTCAAAGGTTTTATGATTCAGTATCTTTAGAGGTATACGCAGGTTGGGCAAAAGGAAGTAGCATATACACGGAGGTTTGCTTCATTAAAGCAACGTATACATTATGAGACATGCCTTTTTGAGGTTACAGTTAGTTCTGGTTGTTGATGTAGTGTTTTGGGTTCAGATCTGTGTACTGGTTATAGTGATCTATCTGTTCCAGTTGATTGATTGAATTTGATTAAGTTTGAATGAATGCTTGATTCAATGGTGTTAGAGGTTCAGTTAGTGTTTGATTCAGTTGTGTCAAAGATTCATGGGTGTCAGTGGTTGATTGATTCCGCTGTGGTTGATTCAGAGAGTGATGATTGAGTTTCAGTGATTAGTTGATGCATATGTATTTGATGGTTGTATTGCAATTATGATTTTGAGCTTCAATGTTGTTGATGGGTCCAGTATGAAAATTGGATGAAACGTGGCCTTCAGATTGTGGTGTAGTGATCTAGGAGTATCCAATCTGAAAATTTATGAAACATGGTCCCTGGAGGAAGAGAGAAGGTTGTAGCCTTCTATAGGTCGGCACCTACGTACTACTAAACATATCAGCTAGTACAAGAGCTAGGGGGTTGTAGCTCCCTTTCAATAGAAGCTGGAGAACGAGAGAAGGTAGTAACCTTCTGCAGGTAGAAGCCTGCGTATTGGTATGAGTTTGCACTAGTACAATGTTGTAAATATATTTTCTTATTATTAAAAGAAGACAGAGACGACAACAGCAGGTGGTTTTCAGCCACATTGGGTTTCCACCTTAAATCTTGGTGTTCATGTGTGTTGCTTATGTGTGATGGTTTTTTTCTGTTATTAACTGCACATGGTTACTGTTTAATGTTTAATAAAGTACTGATGCACAAATTAAAGATCAACATATGATGAATTAATTGAATCATTAGTTTGCTGGATATACGCTTGTTTCCTTAAACACAGTTGCGTGCACACGCGGGTTACCTTCATTGAAGTAGCATATATGAATTTGAGTATGAAAAAGATAAAAGATTATTGACTTGACTAATACTAATTCAAAACCCCCCCTTCCGCCCCCTCCCCCCTCTCAGTATTATTTCCAACAATGATAGGTTTCACAATGGAATATCCTTATGGATTGCACAGTGACTGTCAACAATGATTTTGCAAGACTTACTTTTCAAGAGTTACATAATGATTATCTAAGCTTGCATAGAAATATGTGCATTTGTGAATTCATTGAGCATGTGCGAGCAAGTGAACTTGACACTTAGAGTCTAAGAAAAAGACTTGAACACTTAGAAAAAAATAAATTGACCATGAAGGGACCATAGAATTACAAATCACATGATCCTCAGTAGGCTCCAAATTCAAGTGTAGGAATTTTTTTGGAGAGTGTTAATTGCAGAGTCAACACTTTTCCTCTTTTTTAATTCCAAATTATCTTTGATGTCTTCTTTGCATGCCCATACGCGTTCTCCTTAGTTTTTCATTTGAAATATTCCTTTTTCTATAATGTACTTAACACCAAAAGTTTAGAGAATTCACATAAAATATATTTCCAAACACAAGAAAGGAAGATAAAAGAGAGATAAACCTTAAGAAAGATCTCTCTGATAATAAAAAATAGTGTTGTGTTCACTTGCCTCTTCAAGGGGACAACCTTCAAGAGAAATGTTCCAAGTACAATCAAATTTCTTAACCAAACATTATATAACCTTATTTTAAATATATAACTATCCATAGAAAATATGAACTACATATGAGCCCACTTATAATGAGATCCTATTAATTGATTTGGTTGTTATTGACGTCGAGGACCTTTTTCACAATGAGTGATTATTAACTAACTATTTGATTTGCCTTATTTTATGAAGGTGGCCTCATACATCAATAAAACATCTAAATAAATAGGTTAGGGTAAGATCCTATCATTCCTTCCCCATTCAAAAACAACATTGTCCTCGAGGTTGAAGGTGAGGAAATTTTTGTAGAATTGTTGTTGATTTCCATGTTGCATCTTTTGGTTGCATATATTTCCACTTGATTAATACTTCCTTTACTATGCATAAACACAACTAACACTCTTTGGTATCTAATCTTATTTTTTGCTAGAATGAAATGGATCTTTCTTCATTAAGCTTTGGTAGGTTGGTCTACACTTTGTAATTTAAGTCCTCAACCTTCTTTAAACAAGACACATGAATATCTGGTGAATATTGTTGAGAAACCAAGTGTAGTGAAGTCTAACACTTAATTTCTCTACTTAATAATTACTTGTGAATGTTATATGCCTTCTTATTATTTCTGTTCTCTTCTTCATCAAGCAATTATACAAATGTTCAATCTTCCACGAAAATATAGAAATCACAAAGAGACAACAGACACCAAAATTAGGTTGCTAGCCAGGGAAAAACCATAAGGGGGAAACCCAACAACCCTTATCTTATAGAATCATATCAAAATGAGATATCCAAGAGCAATACCAAACTTCCACCAAGATACCAAGTCAGAGTGTAACACCTTCATCCCACATCTACCCAAGTAACTGACCAACTAGGGTAAATATGTGACGAGAGGCTAATATAATGGGATTCAACCTCCTAAGTTACCTTAAGGAAGTGGAATCGATGGAAATACACCATACAAACCTTCCACATCAGCAACAAAACTCCCAGGAGCCATTCCAACTACTCAGGTAACCAACCATTGAGACAAGATGAAGTTTTAAACCATTAAACCCCCAGACGCTCCCTTAGTATGGACATGCATGCATCTAGGAGGATCTAGACACTCCCATAGCATGGATATGAATGCCTCTGAGGAATTTTCTCCTTAGACCTATGCCTGCGACTCTGATATTTGTGCCACTTTTTTCAGGCCAAGAGCCCAGGTTACTGCCCAGAACTCAATGACACTTTCAGAACTGAAAGATAACAACATAATAATGATACTAATGCAATTTCTTGAACAAGGAATTAACTGGTCCCTACTAGCCATGGAAAGAATTTCGTCAAACATGTCATAAGTATGTAATCTATAGGTTTAAATAACAGATCTAAGTATAGGGGTCTCATACTTATATGAGAATTGCTAAGAAGAATTGTTCCCTTATATCATTAGCTGCATTATCATCTATTAGGTCATACATACATTGTTCATTCATTTACAAATGAAAACATGAAGAGAGATATACATCATCACTGTCATAATACATGCTTATAACTAGCATAACTACAAAAAAATATCAAGGATACATCAGCCATAGAATCCACATATAAACCAATACATTTACATATAAGATATCAAGGAAAGAACCTCTTATTAATGAATGCAAAATCCAACTCGAGATGGGACTACCACGTTCCACTTGATCATAGATTGGATGAGCCAAATATCTATTCATCCTATCACCCCTATGCCAAATTCTAGGCATGAATGTGGGACTCAAACCAAAAGAACCAACCAGGGCATCCAAAGACTAAACCAGTTCACCCTCATCAATAGAAACCAAGATTTACCACAATCCACACATGATCACTAGGCCAACACAATAAATATGTAATAATAGACTTTACCATGATCTCCACTAGATCACAAGGCCAAACAAGTGAGGATGTCACTAGATTTATCCACTTACATGGTGAGGAATTTTCCTGTTTCCCAGTCTCTTAGGATTTACTGCAATCCACACTGGATCACTAGGCCCTAACTTAGACCCACTCTCCAGGATTTATGACACATCCCATCACGGGATTACTAGCCCTGATGAAAAGCACCCACCTCTAGGATTTACCATATATCCCTCCATTCACTGGTCGAGGATTTCTAGGCCCACTGAGGCAACACAAACTATGACTTTACTGCAACCCACAACCCGGTTCAGGGGTTGCTAGGCCATGTGTTCTTTTGTTCAGAGATCCAGCTTAGCCAATTTCAAATCCATCCGACGATCCACCTCAATCAAAACACGAGAACCCCTTCACACCATGGCTATCTGGAAATGGAAACGCTAGGCTGAAAACACTGTCACACCTGGAAAAACCCATGCCATACTAATAAATAACCACATGCAATACCATGCATGCAATATCTAGCAAGGAAAACGCGTGCATATCGATACCTGCAAAAATCTTGCTGTAGTTGTGTGATCTTGCTCTTCCTTGCTTGCTCCTTCCTTCCTCTTGCCTTCTTTGCCTTTCTTGATCCAATGCCAAAGTGCTCCAAGAAAACTCTAGGTATCCAAAATTTAACTGACAAAAGGTACCAACTAATCCTCAGAAGTCTTTTTATCAACGAGGCCTCTATTTTCTTCATTTTCCATTATTTTTCTTCATTTTCCTCCTCACATGAAACCCATGAATTTTCACCTTCATTTTATCGTAATTTCCATTATTTTCATAAATAAAATGCCAAAAATGCTATTTTGCCTTTTCAAAGCCTTAGCCATTTCCTTTGCCAATTTCCTTAGCCATAATAAACCAAATGAACACCCACACTAGAATGTCTTGCCCAAAATTCAACTTGGAATAAGTGTCCCATCAATCGTGGTTATTATTTTTGCTTTATTAACTTCTATTACATGGAATTTTCACGAGGGATGTTATAGAACCCCCCCCCTCCCCTTGGGGGACATCTTCCTCGGTGTTCAAACACACCTATACCTTAGCAAAACCTATTGACAAGGAAACATACTACCCATGGAGATTTATAACATAGCTTGATGCAATATTTACAATGATCACTTTGCTGAAAAGAAAACCAACATGACAACATAACAATCATAACAAACATAACATCACAATGACATGACACCCATACCGCTTATTAAAGCTTTATAACATAGCTCATGGCGGTATTTACATCCATATACATATGTAAGTATATCAAATCATCACACCAAAACATATGTCAAAACATATACCAAACATCATACCGAACTGCTTTGCCTCAACCAACAAACAATGAAGGATACGTAGCCTGTATCTGATATGCCATCTCCCATGTAGCTTCATCAAGCATAAATTTCTTCCACTACACTTTAACCTGCTTGATTGCTTGGTTCCGAAGCATGAGCACATTCCTCTACAATATACACTGAGGTTCCAACTGGAATTCTCCATCTAGTTCCACCTACAATACAAACCAGTCAATCACATGATCAACATATCTAAAATATTTCTTAAGCAATGACACATAGAAAACATGATGGATTTTCCCTGTCAGAGGCAGTGCAATTCGATAGGCTACTAGCCCAATCTCTCAATAATCCTGAAAGGTCCACAAAACCATGGTGCCATCTTGGCACATGATCCAATCCACAAGGAGATCTTCTTTGGTTTGATACACAAGTACACATGTTCTCCAACTTGGAGCTCCTTGAACAACCTATTCCAATATGCATAACTCTTTTGCCTATCCTGTGTTGCTTTCAAATTCTTCTTGATTACCTGCATTTCCCGCTCCATGTCTACCAACATGTCTAGTCCAATCAATACCCTATTAACTGTATCACTCCAACTGATGGGAGTACTACAACTCCACCCATACAATGCCTTAAAAAAATTCATCTTCAAATATTCCTGATACCCATTGTTGTAAGCGAACTTTACCACTGGAATATACTCTTCCCACTTTCGTTGCTGATGCATCAGAATTCATCCTCAACATGTGCTCTAATATCCTATTGACCCTCTCAGTCTATCCATATGCTTGCGGATGATAAGTTGTACTGAAGTCCAATACTGTGCCCAAACCTACAAACAAATCTTTCCAAAACTTGGCAGTGAATTTTTCATTCCTGGCTGACACAATCTTCTTTGGAAGACCATGCAATCTGACCACATCTCTGATGAACACATGTGCCACGTCATTAGCTGAATACATAGTCTTCACTAAAATGAAGTGCGCAACCTTTGTCAACCTATCCACAACAACCATGATGGAATCATGCTGTCTCACTGTCCTTTACCAAAACTGTGATAAAGTCCATGGAAATTCCCTCCCATTTCCATTCTGGAATTGCAATTAGCTTTAGAAGTCCACTTGGATGTTTACACTCTTCCTTCACCCGCTAACAATCCAAGCACCTAGCCACAAATTCTGCTACATCCTTCTTTAGGTTTGCCAATAATAGAACTTCTTCACTGTGGTCAATGTCTTATGACAGCTTGGGTGACCTAAATATGGTTTCGCTAGAAACTCCAGCAAGATCACCTAAATCTAACCAATCCATTTGCTGTGAGATGATAGTCCACATCCTGTGCACCTGAACCTGTACCTGTACTTGTACCACTACTTGTACCTGTACATGTACCACTAAATGTACATGTTCCTATACCACTAAATGTACATGTACCTATACTCTGCTGCAATCTGTGCACAATCTCCATATAATTGACATCCTATTGAACTACCTGCAAGATCCTATCCTGTAGATTTGTCCCATAGGAACTCATAGCTGTTATATGATTCACCTGTATCCACTTGCTAAGAGCATCTACAACCTTGTTCTCTTTTCCCTTGATGTACCAAATCTCGATGTCAAACTCACTGATTGTAGCCAACCATCTAGCTTGCCTGACGTTTAGATTTCGCTGGTCAAACAAGTATCTCAACCCACTGTGGTCACTTGTCAGTGTAAACCTCCTGCCAAGAAGATAGTGCCTCCACATCTTCAGTGCATGAATGATTGCTGGAAACTCAAGATCATGCATTGGATAGTTCTGTTCAAGCTCATTTAGTTTCCGTGACTCATAGTACACTACCTATCCTTCCTACATAAGGACTCCACCAAGTTCTCTCTTGTAAGAATCTATACATACTGCAAATTCTTTTTCTAGATTTGTGATCTTTAACACTTGAGCATATGTCAACAAATGCTTAAGATGCTCAAAATTGGCCTCACACTCCTCTGTCCATTCAAACTTGTTACCTTTCCTCTGCAATGATGTAATAGGATAAGAAATTTGTGCGAAGTTCCTAATGAACCTCCTATAATAACTTGCCAATCCCATGAAGGATCTCACCTCATCTACATTTCTGGGAGCCGCCCATTCCATGATAGCTCTTATCTTCTCTAGATCCACTACTATGCCCTCCTTAGAGACAACATGTCCCAATTAATGTACCTCAGTCATAAATAAATTGCACTTGCTGAGGTTAGCATACAACTGATGCTCTCTCAACAATCTCAACACTGGTGCTAAATTCTTGGCATGCTCTTCCTCATTTTTAGAATATACCAATATGTCATAAATGAACATAATAACAAACTTGTCCAAATAAGGACGCAACACACCATTCATCAAGCACATAAAGGTAGCAAGAGCACTAGTCATACCGAATGGAACTACAACAAACTCATAATGCTCATGCCTGGTCCGGAAAGCTGTCTTGTAAATTTCCTCCTCTTTAATGCATACCTGATGATATCCGGATCTAAGATCAATCTTAGAGAACACTACTGCTCCCTTCAACCCATGAAACAAGTAGTCAATCCTACATAATTGATACTTGTTCTTGATGGTCACTTTGTTCAACTGCCTCTAGTCAATGCATAATTTGAGAGTACCATCCTCCTCCTTCACAAACAATACTGGTTCTCCCATGGCGATACACTTGGCCTAATGTATCATTTGTCAAGCATATCTTTTAACTGCAAATTTAACTCTACCAACTCAGGTGTGCTCATCATGTAAGGTGTTTTTGATGCTAGAGCTGCCCTTGGTACCAACTTAATAGAAAATTCTACTTCCCTATGAGATGGAAACTCTGAAATCTCTGTGGGAAAAACATCCTGAAACTCCAGTAGAATTGGGTACCTGCTCAAAACATCTACATCCTCAACTTCCTTATCTTCGTTGCTAGAAATATGCTTTGAAAATAATACAATCCCTTTTTAGGGACTGCGATTTTCCTGCATAACTGTCGCCATCCTAACTAATGTCGCTGTCTTCTTTCCCTGTAAGACTCTTGGTTCCCCATTGTCATCCAAGCACTCAATGATTTTTTCATAGCAATCCACCCTGGTCCTGTGAAGGTATAGGTAGTCCATACGCAATAGCACACTATATGATTCCAACGACAATACATTCAAGTAAGTTGATGTAGACATGCCATTCAACTCAAATGCACAAGCTCTTACCCAATTATGAACTCTTTTCTTTGTACCTGTAGCCAACTTCACTAACCAAGATTCTGCATGCACTTCTTTTTTCAAACCACACTTATCCACCAAGGCAGGACTAACATAACTATAATTAGATCCAGGGTCAATAAAATAAAATCAACTTGATCACAAAACTTATCGTCTATCTCAATGATAGATGCCTGATGACCTGCCTGTCTGTTATCCATTGCTGCATATTCAGGAGGAATGTTGTGACTAACATCCCCAATAGTTTGCACCTCTTGTGCACTATATATTTGAAGCCTACAACCCTGATTATGTGGACAATCTCTCTTAAGGTGATCCTTACCGCATGTCCAACACTTTAACCGTCCAATACCATCACTTCTATGCTGCTGCTGTGACCCATGTCCTTGTCTAGATGCATTAAAATTCTTCTATGGTGCCACATTTTCTTTCTCTTTTGCATTCTGAGGCCTTGCTCTTTTCGATTTCCATTTACCTTTAGCTTTATTTTTCCCTTTCCATCCTTGTTGAGATTCATTCTTATGCTTCGAATTCTCATAGAAATGCTTCAATTTCCCAATAAATTCCTCAAGTGACCGAGATTCTTCATACTCAATCCGATCTCTAAATGCTAATGGGCTAATGGAAAACCACTGACAAATCGCTGAAATTTATCCTTCTCATCTTTACATTACGATACATACCTCAATAGCTCCAGGCCATTTGTCATTGATCCCATATTTAGCTCATAGAATTATTTGGCCTTACTGTCATAATACCTTCAGACAAGTACTTCTTCCTAAAATTCCTCTTAAACTCATGCCAACTCAAGTCCTCTATCTTGATGTCTTTGACCCGCTTCATATCTTCCCAGCAGATATCTGCTTTAACTCTTAGGCTAAATAAAGATACTTCAACCTTCATATTATTTGTGTAATTATGTACCTCAAAGAATTTTTTCATCCCAAGTATCTAAGCCTTTGCATCTTTCGACTTCTTCACATATCCATCAAAAATAGGTGGCTTTTCTTTCTTAAATTCATTTGACAAGTATCCCCTATCACTCCTCCTGTAAGGATGATAACAATGACGATCATAATGCCTATCAGAATCAAAACTAGATTAGTACCCGTGTCTATCACCTCTCCTATTCAGAGTATCCAACAACCTGCCATCTCTCACCGTGTCATCTCTATTCGACCTGTGAGTACCATGAGACCTATTGCCATATGCCCCATTAGTTCTGCCCTCCTGCCCATGGATGATACGAAGTGGACCCTGTCACTGCAATTTTGTCAAAATTTGAAGGAGTATTGCATTAACCTATGCTTATTTCTCTTGTGCATGCATGGTTTTGTAATTGTATGCCTTACAACTCCTTATTTCTTCCTTCAAGCTTCTCAATGTGTTTGCTAAATCAGAAGAGCTCCCAACACCACTCTTCTCATTTGATTCATAGGGAGAATCTTTGTAGTCTACCATATTTCTAGTCATTTGTGATTTGTTTCCTGCAAGGCATACTATGTTAACTAAACCAAATCACAATAAACCAATGTACCTTAGTAAAATTCGGGGAGGATATCTCATCTACAAGATCAACCGATCAATGTAGTACATGTATACATAAGCATATAACCATGGAACAATCATACACTCATGACGACACACTTCACACAAACAACATCCTCCTTCACATGGCGACATCACTACAACCATGAGCGACACCATGCATATAAAATAAGCATATAGACCACAAGGATGGTTAACACACGTGTAACCGAAATGAATGCATGACCAACATACACCGCCCATCCAGTCCAAGCGGTGAACCATGCTATGATACCCCTCTATGGTATCAAATATCACCCAAAGAGAACACAACTCCCTCTGATAATACTTTGTAACAGCCTCATTCCACATCTACCGAAGTAACCGACCAACTGGGGTAAATATGTGACGAGAGGCCACTATAATGGGATTCAACCTCCTAAGTCATATTCAGGAAGTGGAAGCGATAGAAACACACCATACAGAGTTTCCACATCAGCAAAAAAACTCCTAGGATCCATCCCAACCACTCAGGTAACTAGTCCCTGAGATCAACTGCAGTTTTAGACCATTAACCCCTGAACACTCCCTTGGTATGGACATTCATGCGTCCAGAAGGCTCCACACACTCTCACAACATGGGTATGCATGCGTCTAGGGACTTTTCTCCTCAGACCCATGCCTACGACTTTGGGATTTGTGTCACTTTTTCAGGCCCAGAGCCCAGTTCAGTGCCCATAACTCAATGGCACATTCATAACTAGAAGATGACAACAAAATAATGATACGAATGCAATTTCTTGAACAAGGACTTAACTGAACCCCTACTAGCCATGACATTCATTTCATCAAACATGTCACAAATATGTAATCTAAAAGTTTAAACAACATATTTGAGCATAGGGGTCTCATACTTATCTGAGAATCGCTAACATTCATTGTTCCCTTATATCATTAGTTGCATTATCATCTATTAGGTCATAGATACATAGTTCATTCATTTTCAAATCAAAACATGAGGATAAACATACATCATCATTGGCGTGATACATGCTTATAACCAACATAATAACAACAGAAATATCGGGAATACATCAACCATAGAATCGACATATAAACCAATACATTTACATATAACATATCAAGGAAAGAACCTCTTATTAATGAATGCAAAATCCAATCTGGAATCGGACTACCACATTCCACCTGACCATAGATTGGTTGAGCCAAATCTCTCTTCATCCAATCACCCCCGTGCCATATTCCAAGCATGAATGTGTGACTCAAACCAAAAGAACCAACCAGGGCATCCCAAGGCTAAGCCACCTCACTGTAACAACCCCGAATTAACAATACGTAATTAATTAGATTAATCAAGCGATTTATAATCAATAAGCAATTTATCAACTAGTTAACATTAAATTACAAAAGAAAATGTGAGTGAAGAGAGACAACTTACCTATGGAATGCTAGTGAACGCTAGTTGAATTCTGCGACTTGCAACAAAGTCTTGGGGATGACTCTCCACCCAACCGTAGGCTCAGTTGCACAAAATCTTTCTACTGGCCACCCCCGAGCCCTCAATCAACATACTACTGCCAGGGTATCCTTTGTCTCACAACACTATTCTCCCAAGAGAATGGATGGTGGAATCATGGAATGCCTCTCATCTTCCTCCCCATCTATTAAATAGAGCAAACATTAGAAGGGGAACCACATGCACACACTCCATGTGTCAACATGCAACTTTACTTTATTCTTTTGTTTTTACTTTTTGATAGTTCTACTGATTTTTACTATTTTTCTTGTTTTATATCTTTTGTTTTTTACTTTTTGATAGCTTTACTGATTTTTATTATTTTTCTGTTTATTCTTATTTATATTTATTTAGAGCATGCAATTAATTTATT
>APFE030029013.1:123946-143095 GCA_000404065.3 Pinus taeda
TATTTATTATTAAGGGACATTACATTTATTTTATTATTTATTACTTCATGTAACAATCCCGACACCCTCTGCCGAACTAGTATAACCAACAGGCATCGAAAGTTCTACAACACCCAGGAAATCCCAAGGAATCTCTGTCCTTTTTCCCACTTTCAGAATCAGGCATAAGCCTCCTCGGTCTGTATCCTAGTCCAAGGTTGGCCCCAAGGCTCGTGCCTGACTCAGACCCCATCTACCCCCAAGGCCCCAAGGCAGGCATCCGGTACAGTGCTCAATGTCACCAAGCATCTCACAAGGTTGGCCCATTCCCTCCACAACTCACTAAGGCGCACAACCTCAGGATCAAATTCCTTACACCCCTACTAGACTTCGACATCCCAATACAATACTAGGCACCTAGCCTAGAATATTAGGGACTTGGCCTCCTCAAGATGGTCCCATAGTCCTTCAAGAGCTATCCATCAAGAGCTACACAAGACAAATGAACCACTAGCATATGTAGTGTTGATTGAGTTTGTCCCCAACCCATATGGTGTTACTTATTCTCCCTCATGCGTATGGGCTGGCACGAGATCATCAAATAAACCGGCCCTCTCGGCCCATTTGTGGAGTCCTGTCAATCATCACACCTCAACATGCAACCAATGCATTAGCTTATACCATCATAGTATCATAGAAAATAATCCACATGACAAGTCTTGCATGTCATCGTGTAACATTTATCATTGTTAATCACAACATTATGAATAATAACGAACTGCATGCTTATGCATGTCATAAATTTGTACGCAACTATCATATGCTTCACCTCATGAAATACCATCATAAGTTATAACATCAACATATTTGCATCAAAGACATATCATGACTTCACATAATAAATGAACCACATGCCAATAAACCTCATATTATAGCATCATAATTCCTATGCCATGTTATGCATATCATGAGTATTCAACATTAAATACCTATCATCACGTAGTAAATGAATATGTCAATATACCTTGACATAACATCATAATGTCTATGCATATCATCATCATCATAAGGATACATAATCACTATTGTAACAACTATATAAATATGAACCACATGTGCATGATCACCCTTATCAAATATAGAATAATATTCTATAAGCATTCTTATCATGATTCATCAGAAAAATCAATTTCATTTACTTTACAAACATTCAACTATAAACTAAGATTAATTAACATCCATATAGGATCTATGTTATCTCATCAGTGTTATTAGTATTAAGATATCAATTATTTTTTCAATAATCATTTCCACTTCTTTCAACTAGGAAGTCGACCATTTACACCATAGATATAATCATCTAAGTATATCGTTAAATTTCACATGAACCTCATCATCTTGAGTCTTAATCTCTCCTCATATATTCTTCCTTCCCCAAGGAAATTCTGGTGAAATTCATTGTTAAGATATTACTAGTTATACAATCATTATTTAAATCATCTATTTCAAAATTAAAATCCCTTGGTTTTACATCCATTTACCCTTTGGCTTACCGATTCCAATACCGCTATATGCAATTGCATATAAACACTAGGTCATCATGATTTAATTTTATATCATGCTTAATTTACTTGCATGAGGGTTTGTTGATCCATGTTGACTTATACATATATCACTTAACAATTATCATTTTCATCCACAAAAATATTTTCTTATCTCGTCAAGTTCCTATCTCAATACCACTTGATTGTTTTATCATAAATTCACCCTTCTTCAAGTTGGACAAGAGACTCTTGCTCATTAAATAATATCTTTATTTTAGATTTTGAAACAGTTGGAAACACTACTACCATCATTGTCCATGAAAAATTTAAATGTGTGGTGTTATGTGGAAGCAACCTCTTTTAACGCTATGGGAACAAAAATTGATAAGTTTCTCTATGTGAAGTCCTACTCATGAAACAATGAGTGCAAATCAGTCAAGTACAACCTCTATTAATTGTCTCTCACTTCTTTTGTCAATATGTACACAATCCTTCTCAAGGTATCCTTATAAAATTTCTAGCAACATTCCTTCCTATACTCCTCTATTTTTTTTTTTTTACCATTTAAACCTTTAAACACCTTCTTCGTTTATCATCACTGGTCATTATAAAATTCTCAACTTCATATCTTCACATTTTTAAACTATGTAGATCATCAATCATGTTTCTCGGTCCACTCATCAATACCCTTAAAAGAACCTTCTTCTTGATAGAACATCCCTTCATTTCCTCATACCAGATATTCATAGATATATTTTTAATTTTCTCCTAGTCTTAATTTCCTAATATTCCATGTCGACTAGCTTCAAAAATGGAAAATTCTTCACTTCATTCTATGTTATTAAATTGACTTTAATTTCTCACCTCCAGTCATTGTGGTTTCTTTTCCTCCTCTCTTGAAAGCATAGCATTGATATACTTCGGAAATATTGTTACTATTCTCCAATCCCATTAGAAAGAAAACTATTATAGATGTTGTTATGCATACAACTTATCTCCTCCAATTGATCAATTTTTCTATGTTATCATACCTTCCAGGTTCCTTTAGAATGACCTTCATTATGCCATGATTATTCAACTTCATTAGTTGATTGCCAATATTTTCTTCTTTATGTGCATCATCATTAGATAGACCTTATAGTGATACCTTTAGAGTACCAAGTTATGATTATACCAAACTCTTCCATTATGTTCTAAAATAGGTTGCCTCTTTTTATTGATTTCTTACCCTTGTTGTGACACTTCCTCTCAACCACCTTAAGTATCTATCTAGCACCAAGTTGGACATAATCACATGAGCTATCATTAGTTATCATCATTAGAAAATTTGCAAGTTTTTCCTTTCCATTTATCTTTAGACAATTTTATTCAATATATGTAAGTAACCTTGAATCACGAAACCTCATGTAACCTTATACTCAACATCATAACAGTTAATTAAGCTAAACTGAAATCATAGTGTACGATTTAGACGTATCATAAAGTTTAAACAATAAAACATGCTTTAGATACTCCATAAAAGTATCTGTCTTAGCTAAGTAAACAATCAATCTACTCATTAAAATCCTTCAATGTAAATTTTGAAGAATATGATCTACCAGATGTGATAAAGAAACCAAGTAAGCAAACAATCAATCTACTCATTAAAATCCATCAATGTAAATTTGAAGAACATTATCTACCAGGCATAAGGTAAAGTAATGTAGGGGCTAAATTAAAAGTAATGTAATCATGAACATATTTATATGATTGACCATTTCCAATTAAAAAAGTAACAAAATTTTGAACATGCAAGAGTCACAAAAACAAAAGACAACATATTAAAGAAAATAGACAGGGATATTAAAGATATTAAAGAAAACCTAATAGTTTCCATAATAAACTCATACTATAATGACAAATCAGTTCAATGTTAACGCTGTCAACGCTGTATAGACAGATCCCACGAGAATTGAAATTTATCCAATAAGCGTAGCTGATTGTTAAATTGCGCATACAGAGCCAAACTAATTTGAAATGTAATGGAAGAAACCAAATGAACCACATTGTCCTAATTTGAAATGTAAGGGAAGTAACCAAATGAACCACATTGTATATAATGGAATGATTCCAAACGTGAATGAATTAAAATTCTTTAGAATCAAGCTTGGGGATATTTTATTGGCAGTTGTCTATAATGAGATTTTTTGGAAGTTTTTTTGGTGGGTTTTTCCAATCAAAATTCCACGGCAATTTATTGGAATCACAAGTTTGAGCTAGTTTCTGCACAATCAAAGTGTCCCAGAGTTTTTCAGGGTGCTGAATCTAAATATGCAGTTAAAAAACCATTTTAACTGCAACAAATCAAGATTTAACCTCAATTTCCTCGGCCGGATTCCGTCACCAAAATCTCCAAAAAAATCACATTATAGACTAACTCCATTGTATTGTATACACACTACCGAAATGAATTGAAACCAAGTATAGGTTTTAGTTGGGTTTTCAAGAAACGCTGCGAGTTGCATCCTTCCAACATAAATTCAATGAAAATAAGCATGCTTACTATGCATTGCAAATGCTTTCCTCTGGCTCTGGCCTCGGAGACAAATATAATTTTCTAAAAAGGGGCAAACCTCTAAACTAAATATCTGCAATCCAGAGAACATTCCAAACAGCAACTTCCAAAAGCAAATAAATAGCAAAGGTCGGATAACATTCGTAATAGCGGAGCAATGGAGTTCGAAAGGAGTAAAACATAGATAGTTGGAATGTATACAAATTGGTAAATTTAAGACATGCAGTGAAATGGGTATTGAAGCAGTATGTGGAACAGCAATGACAACTACTTCAGCTACAACAAGCAGCGACCGGCAGAGGCAGGCCTTTAGCCGTTAGAAGTAGGGAGGAGATTAATCCTATACACGCAAAAAATAGCAGGCATGAACAGCAAGAGAATCTCACACCAAATCTGCATGGAGATGTTTCAATGAAAAAAAATACATGGAGCTACACTGCAAAAAATTATTGAAGGCTGTGGTCCATTAGAAGAAAATTGCTGCAGACAAAAGGGAGGGCATATGGCCAGAATTCAATGAAAGCCGGCAGTCTTCGCTTTCCTTGCAACAGGTTATAGCATTCAAGAGAAATTCGTTAAAACCTCCAATAAATTTTGGAAAGAAATCCAAATCCAAACCCTTGGAAGAATTTATAAGAATTTTTTGTAAGCAATTTAAACTCTGAAAATTTCGATTTGATTTAGATACAGAAATAAGCCTGAAGAATTACTTTCGTCTTTCAGAAAAATATAACTAAAAGGGAAAAAAATCGAAAATTTAGTTCCAGGACCTTTCAAATTTGGATCTCCTGTGAAATCGAAGCTAGAAAATCATTAAAATTTTGGAAACTATGATCAATTCGAATATAAAAAAAAAAAATTGAAAACCCTAACGGCTAGACTTTGCAGATTAAATGAAAATAGAAGGGTTTGAGAGCAAGGGTTTTATAAAATTTATAGCAAAATCAAAATACCCGATTTAGTCAATGATATAGGATTTTCCTTGTTTTTCTTGTCTTTCTCTCTCCTTTGAATCGACCTCTTACTCCTTCATTAGGTGCAAAAGATACTTGTTGTGATGATGAAAAAATCCACTCCAAGTAGGTCGAACTTGTCTCTAACATATAACTGTCTAGGAGGGTCGAATAAGTGCCACTGGGAGGGCTAGGCCGAGTTGTCCAAGGAAGTCTAACTTGGTCATCTTGTGGAATTTTAACTCAACTTAAATTACAAATGTCGAAATGGGACATAACTCAAGTACATTTTCTTTTGATTCATAATAAATTCTTTTTGACTCTCTAAGTGTGAAGAAGATGCTTTAAATAAAACATAATAAATATAAATATAATAAATATGTCAATGATAAATTTACATTATGAATACCATTTCTAACTACAACTTCAACACTCCCTCTTAACTAGGTATATATTCATAATGACTTAACATGATAGTCTCAAGTTGAAATATTCATATAAGAAATTATCTAAATTGATAAACATTAATGATGATAACATCATCATAACTAGCATTGTCAAACTACCAAGGCCTTGACAAGTAAGCTCTATATCTCCACTAGATCAAGGCACAATGTTGGGAGGCATATAATATGATACAATTACCTCTCCGAGTAACATAATCCACGTAGGTTCACCAAAGTATGTCCTCACATGACCATTTCCTAATCCATTGTCACCATACTTGAAACAACGAGATATCGATCCACCAAACCATTCTTGTATTAGATCAATGTAATTGACTTAGATTAGTTAGTCTTGGTCACAGTACAGATCTCAATAATGTCGGTCCCTGATGCTTACCCAATCCACCATTCTCCTTATTCATGTTTATGTACTAGACTTATGGTTGTTAGTCTTGGCCATAATACGTGACACATGGAGAACAAAGGTGTCCACCCTCACTCTCTCTCAAATAGGGAGGAGATATCCACAAGCCCAATCTTGCTAAAAAATACTCATCCTTTTCCTTAGAAAGGGAATTCATCAATACATCGACTATCTATTCGTTAGTGATGATATACTGTCATCACGACTCCATTTTACATCATGTCACAAATCATAATGTGCTTCAACCTTCCTAGTTATTTGACATTATTCATTTGTCTTTGATCAATACGAGGCATCATAATCAAATTCAACATGTCATTAGGTAATCTATCAAACACTTTTTGGAGCCAAACTACTTCACAACTGATTGTACAATCTTCCACCTCTTTTTCCTTCGTAGAATCCCGCTTCATGTCTTATCAAGAAATCATACCAAATCCCAAGTAGAACCAACCACCAGTAGTATCTCTAGCTCATCATCAACACTTCCAACCCAATTGATGTGTCCTCAGATAAAATGTATCATGGAACCAATCAACTACTAGTACATGCTGAAATTCTAAATTTCTATGCTGTTACAATCACTTAAATCCATAACTTCTTTATGCTTCAAAATAAGTTAAGTAATTGTAGATAAAACATAAATCATATAAACCATATGCACAATAGAAGACAACCAAGAACTCAAAGAGACACAAATAAGTTAGGTCAATGACCATGGAAAAACCCACAAAGGGGAAAACCCAACCAAATTCTTCTTCTATTAGAAATCAATTGTTCAATATATGAGAGAATGAAGAAGTTCACCAAAATCCGAGGAATATCTCTGATAGTAGTAGCTGATGCAAACACTGAATAACTTTGGCTCTCAAATATCTTCTCTTGCTCTTCAAGACTCTCTCTCTCTCTCTCTCTCTCTCTCTAGACTTTCCAACTCTCTCTTTCTCAAGTTCAAATTCTCCTTTCACAAGCACGAGTGTGTATCAAGTGAGGATGAGAGACACAAATATATAAGAAGAGCAAGGAGGTCAAATTCATCAGGGAGTAACTCCTATGCCTCGAGGAGGAGTTATGTATGCCAAAATATGAGTGTAACTTATGCCATAAAGGATAAGCATGTAACTTATGTATTAAAGACGTACAAGATGAATCTTTATGACGAGACATTCAAGTGTGTAAGAGAGTGTAATATATGCGTAAGAGAATTAAAGAGAGAAAGGAATGAATCCTTTAAGAGAGGGAGAGAGAAAGAGAGAAAGAAACATATGCATTAATCGAGGGGAGTTACATATGACATGATTGAGTCTCATGATTGAGAGACTTGATTTTTTTTAATAATGATAATAATAATGACGATTAAGCCGAAATTGAACTCTTAGGATTGTTTGATGATCATAAGGGATTTTCCATCAACAATATTTGATTACCAATTGATGCAAGGTGATTTACTATTTTTGGAAAGTCATACTAGAGACTTTCTATTATTAGAATTTCTGGTTTTAGAAATTCTATTTTTGGACTTTCTATTTTTTTTTAAATTCTATTTTTAAACTTTCTATTTTTAGAAATTCCATTTTTAGACTTTCTATTTTTAGAAATTCTATTTTTCAGACTTTCTATTTTAGACTTTCTATTTTTAGAAATTCATCCCTAAGCTACCAATATTCAACGCTCCCTCTTAGCTAGGGAGAATGCCACTTGCCAACATATGACAAGGAACTCACACAACCAAGTCTCATCTTTGCTTGGGGGGATCATGACAAGGATCTCACACAACTAAGTCTCATCTTTGCTTGGGGGGATCCATTTGTCAATACATGGCAAGGATATCACACATCCAAGGCTCATCACTGCTTGGGGGGATCCACTTGTCAATACATGACAAGGATCTCACACATCCAAGGCTCATCATTGCATGGGGGGAACCACTTATCAACAGATGACAAGGAAATCACACATCCAAATCTCATTAAATATCAAGTGGTGGAACACCTGCATCCTAGAGAAGTCACATAGATAAGTCTCACTACACATATTGGCTAGATAGGTGGCTCTTCCCATGTCCTAGATTGTGGGTCAGATGCATACTGAGGTATACTCTTGTGGTACACACTACATAAGAGGTCCCTCATCCTTAGGATCTTTCTGTCATCATTCCCTAATCCTGTGAGCTATGACTGGGGGGGGAAGGAAGCTCAGTGTTCTTAATCAGTTGTGACCGCTTCCCGGAAGGGTCATGTCCATAAGTCCAAACTGCTCCCTAAAACCAAAAACATTCCTTTCATTAAAGGATTGGTAAGAATGTCAACTATCTGATTATCAATCACAATATGATGGAGCCTCATTACTCCTCTCTGCATCATATCCCATATATAGTGATATTTGATCTCAATGTGCTTAGACTTGTCATGGAACATAAGATTTTCTGCAAGACAAATCCCACTCTTATTGTCACAATGTATAACTGTTGTGTTTGGAACTTGCTCAAATAAATCTCCAAATAGAATCTTCAACCATACTACATCACAACTATTGATGCTAGTAGTAATGTAATTAGTTTCAACTGTACTTAGTGCAATAGACTTCTACTTTCTGCTTATCCAAGAGATCATGGAAGATCCCAAGCTAAAACAACACTTAGAAGTTCTCTTTCTATCGGTAAAGTTATCAGTGCAATAAACATTAGTATATCCATGAAGTCTTACACTTTTATCAATATATCTCAATCCAAGATTGATGGTCCCATGTAGGTATATCAACACATGCTTTGAAACAATCCAATGTGCTATTATGGTACCCAAAAATCCCCTATTATTTATAGATAGAACATTTAAATAATGAGGACCCTTTTAAAATTTTGCTTTAGATTTATATTCCAAAAATTCCAAAAAACCTCAAAAGATGTCATGTTAGGTTATCATTTAGGTTTAGACCATAGTTGAATAACTTAGGTTTTCTTTTTTAAAATAAAATCGCACATCGCAAAATGATTAGGAGTCATGGTGAAAATCCATTAATAAATGTTGCGATACGAGATATTGTTTGCAAAATAAAGCTTCTCTTAATAAAACGAAGAAAAAAAAGAAAAAGCACACTCCCACACATAAAGCCTTGTTGAACCTGCCACAATGACACGTCATTATCGCTGATCACAGATCGTGAGTCGCACATCCTTGCCGGCTTTTTTTTAATATCACTCATATCTATGTTGCGATTGCGATATGAACGAAACACTGTCTGATCTCTGATGCATATATGCGATATTGCATATCGCAAATCATGCATCACAGATCACAACATCACTCCAAACCAAATATTTCCGCAGAAGATTTGCGATGCGAAATTGCTGACTAAGCTCCACTTAATGATGATCCATGTGAAATTATATTTTCATTCAATTTCAAATCCAACGGTTTTAATGTTTGTTTAGAAATTTTTTGGCGAAATCACATAATTGATCATTTGTCGACGCGTTTCGAACCAACTAGTGTGGTTCATCGTCAGGACAAGTTGAAGAAGCAGATCTAGATAGCATGTTAAATAGTCACTCCAAACCAAATATTTCCGCAGAAGATTTGCGATAGTCAGATGGGTTTATTCATATTTATATAATATTTTAAATAATTAATGGTAACTAACCAGGGATATATTTTACTTCTATATTTTTCTAATAATTTATAAAAATAATTTAATTACTTAAACATTAAATATAACATTATATTGGGTATTGGAAAATATTAATAATATATATTTTGAATAAAAAATTGATATCTAACCCGGTTCTGGTTTATTTTTACCCAGCTGCGTATATATAGTAATAATTATATAGAATATTATATTATTTTAGTTAAAGGAGGTTTGACTGGGGTTCATATGTTGAAAAATAGCCGTTAGTCTTTTTAGCCGTTGGAGTCTCTGCTTAGACTATTTAACATGCTATCTAGATCTGCTTCTTCAACTTGTCCTGACGATGAACCACACTAGTTGGTTCGAAACGCGTCGACAAATGATCAATTATGTGATTTCGCCAAAAAATTTCTAAACAAATGCTATGGATCACAGAAGTCTAAATTCCTTGGTTTTAATGTTCCTTAGTTGACAAAATTGATTTAATTGGCGAGTTGTTATTTGAAATGTATGTATATGTCCTGTGTGTCCTTTCATCCTTGGAAATCGAAAACATTCCTCTGTATTTCCTTTCTGCTGGCTAATACTAATTAACTACATTCCATTGAAATGTCCAAATCAAGAAAGAAAGGAAAAGGGTTGTCTGTTCAATTAGAAGTAACTCAATTGAAATCAGAAGCAACAAATATGGCTCTGTTATTTACAGACACCACATGCACACCAAACTTTGGTACTTCTTCTTGGGAATCAATGTATAAACTATTTAAAGAAGAAGACCCCCATAGTAGTAGCTGTTAAACAAGCAACAACTGACACCTCATCATCATTTGAAGCTAACGTCTCTGATGTCGCCAATTCTTTTCTTCACCGAATTGCCTCGCGACCTAAAATATTACCCTATGCAGATATGATTAAGTGGATGATTGGTAACGTGAATATTGAAGACAAGATGTTCTTGACGTCAAGGAAAATGATAGTAGGATCCTTTAGAGCTGAAGATTTGAAGAGGATGTATCATTTTCCAGACCCCCAGAAGATTTACGACAAGCAGTTTCTCAAAAAAATTGCAGAGAAGAACAAATTAGAATCGGAGTCCATTAGACAATGGAGAGAATACCCAAGCAAGAACAAGCATGATAGTAAGGGTATGCATTCTTTAGCTTCTCTTTCTGATCAGTTTTTTTATGCTGATGCTATGATATGTATATTGTTCGGTTCTCCAAACACAAATTTTTTTACAGTTGAATGGGTTCCCTTGATTCAAGATTCTTCTAATTCTGAAGTAATGGATTGGGCTACTACCTTTTCCAACAATATTGCATCCAAAATATTAGAATATAGGCAAAATCACAGTGTCTCAGAAAGTATCGTACCAGATTTTTATATGAGCACCTATATTATGGATGCCATTTGTTTTTCTTTTGATTTTCCTTCAATGGGATGGAAATAGACACTTGAAGGCCCTACACCAATTCACATATATCATGATATTCTATGGGAATCTAAGTACCAAACTCTTTTTTATAGAATTTGCAATAAGGTCATGCTGCCTTTGTACAAAGCCATTTTTGATCGAAATCCGCCCATGTTGTCTCAATAAGCCACGTCAAACTTCACTGCTATTGGCAGTTGGTTTAATGAAGAAAATTTCATTTACTTCAGAGTTTTTGGGATCCTTACGATCCCACATGTTCTTCCTATTTATGTTCTCGATAAGCTTTTGGCCCGGGAAGTTTCCTATCAAACCATAGGTCATGGTATAACTAAAGTATTGAAGGACTCCAAAAAAGATATTTGCCCACAATTTCCTATTCAATGTGGAGTCTATGTTCTTGATAACTACAATCATGTTGTCCTAGAAATCAAACAAATCGAAAGCATGCAGCTCTCCATTATTCCTCCTAGACAGTACGACCCCAAAAATGTCATTCATGATTTCATTACCCAGGTTAAAATAAGGCAATTTGTTCATGAACCTGATGATTTTGATGATTTGTTTGAGACATGTGAGTCATATAGATAGGTGGAACATTTAGCACAAATTCGGCTGGGCCCCGATGATTTTGTCTTATTCCAAGAATATAGAAATAAAAGGCTGCAGAAACTACCTTCTGAATGCCTAATTAATTTACAGTCAGAATTGCCTACATGAAAATATTTACCATCATCTTCAAAAGAAATAGAAAAGACACCCACTACTACACTCTCAGAAAAACAAATATAAGAGCTTTTTTCTACTAGTGAGCCTGATAAAGTATGTGATCAGTTCAACAAATAAATAGATAGCACACATGAGAAAGAAGTGCAAGATTCAGCCACAATGGAGGTAGAAAAGACTCCTGTAACCAGTAAGGCAAAACCTTTTGTAAAGGAGTCATCAAGTCAGATAATGGATAAAGAATTTATGTTGGCAGTCCCCACCTCCGAAATCGTCCTCTGAGTAGAAGAGATTCCACCTCTTGATATTTTTTACAGTCCTGAACATCATGCTATTGTGAGTCGACGAAAAAAGAAAATAAGAATGGAGCATTCTTAGGAACTTCTTCCTGGAAGCATTCCATTAGATGTGGTATGGAAAGACTATCAAGCTAACTCATTTGATGATTTAGCTAAGCTTTCACAATATGCAAGAGCCTATGCTACGACCACCATTTTCAAAGCTATTGAAGTTCAACAACTGGTTAAAGAAAAAGATGAAAAAATCTTGCAATTAGAACAAACAATACTTAATTCAAGACATGATATGGAGCAAGAATGGAAACTCAAGTTGTCAAAATTACAAACTGAGTTTGATCAATTAAAAGTTCAAAATGAAGCTGATATTCAGAGCCGAAATGCTTCAACTTAGAATAACTCAGATTAATAAGGACACTGATATTGAAGGATTCAAAAAAGAAACTAGAGAGATCAATGCTCTCCTTTCATAACAAGAAGTGAACTTCTGTAAGAAGTTGAAGATTATCAATGACCTCTGCAAAAACAGTGACTCATCGACTGATCAAATGG
Source organism: Pinus taeda (assembly GCA_000404065.3). NCBI lineage: Eukaryota > Viridiplantae > Streptophyta > Pinopsida > Pinales > Pinaceae > Pinus > Pinus taeda. Next base: position 136,480 of record APFE030029013.1, read on the forward strand.
CTGAATTAGGAACATACTGTGAAGATATCAACAACAAGATTTATGATTTCATCACTTGGTAGGATAGTTCAGATGGAATAAAAACAAATCTCCCTAGAATACAATAATCTTACAAAGATATTCTTTTCAGAGATTGGGATATCAGAATGAAGCACGCTCAAGAAGAAATTTATAGAGCAAGAGACTTAGAAGGCCAAATTACCAAAACTTTTAGAGAAATTCTTACAAATGCTAATCTTATTACTGAGTGCCCAAGAGAATGCTTTCCAGATACTCAATCACTCATAGAGTATTGACATAAATCAAAATAAAAAAGAAGATAGAATCAAGAAATTACCTAAGTTAAATCTTGAATATCATCAACATTTTTTGGTAAAACCCTATGGAAAATGGTTAGTTCTTCGCAGCCTTGTTAATGCCACTGAGTACATGCTCCCATCTCTTTCAGATGCCTTTGTTGTAGGACATATGTGGATCAAGCCAGCTCATCCCCCAGAATTGAAGCCGATGGAATCTATTTACAGGTTGCGAGAACAATTGGGAGAGTAGTCAACTTCCCATCTTTAGTTTCTTGTTAAAACACAAGCGATTTTTATCTTTTTGTTCCCTATTTCGAGGAGTGTTTGTTTCAACCTCCTCAGCAAAACATGCATTTTCTATTTTGATAATATGACTTTTATTTATGAATACCTTCTCAAGTTTTTAGAGAAGGGATTCATAATTTTTGTAAGAAGACTCAAGGAACTTGTATTTCTGTATTTCTTTGATAATTTTAACAGAAAGTCTGGGCCAGAGACTGTCTTCTTCCATAAGCAGAGCATTCATATATGTGGTATTATTATATTTTATTAATCCTATGTTCTATGATTGAATGTCAGTTAAATTTTATCATTGTTTTATTATATGCAATATCACAACTCAATTAAGCATTATTTCACTACTGAAAAGTGCATTAATCTTTATCTTAAGTTGTATGTATGAAATGGTATAATTTTTATGTGATATGTGCTTGATAATTAAATTGATTAACTATTTAATTAGTTTAATTATCTTTAATTTGTTTTAACTCTTTTAAATGTTTGATGATCTATATTATCTTTAATTTATAAAGAAATATTTATAAAATCACATATGAAAAGTTTGTTATATTCCCGGGAATTAGATAGTTAGAAATAGATTTACTTATTTGCATTCATATTTACTCAATAAAATTGTTTTCACCTCATCTATATCACACCCAAAATTCCGTTATATATTTGAATGTGAAACTGGTCCCTATATCCCCAATCAGAGCCACTATCCCAAATGGAAAAGGAACGATATTCAAGTTCCCTACCGGGTGGTTTCCTCGATGTTCAGGCAAGGACATTCGAAGCCTTCAACATGTGCATGCGATGGCTTAATCGTATATTGGATTATAGTATTGACCACAAAACATATGTTTGGTCTAGTGTTCAGTAAGAATATCAGTGAACCAATCAATTGGCGATACTTAGAAGGATTTTCCGAATCAGGACCTAAAACTTCACCACATAGCTTCTTAAAATTCATTTCCATTGGAGAATTCATGGACTTTCATTATGTCATACCAAATCATTCTAGTAGATTGACAACATGTTTTCCTTGAGAAAGGAAAATCTCACCAGGTCTCTGCCATACTTCAAGACCTAGAAAGTAGTACATCAAATGAATATCTTTCATTTCAAATTTAGAAGCTAAGTCCCTCTTACACGGGAGGATAAGAGGTTCACCATTGGTAAAAAAATAAATGATAAACATATAATACCAAAATTAAAAGGCATATCTTGGACTGTCTTGAAGTAAATATTTGGATCAACGTTACTTCTAGTAAAACCAAGCTTCATCAAGAAGCTACCAATGAAGCCAAGCTCTTGGATCTTTCTTCAAAAAATAGAGGGCTTTCTTTAGGCTGCACACAAGAGTTTTCCAGTCATGGAATTCAAAGCCTTGTGGTTTCTCTGCAAATACTTCTTCCTTGAGGAAACCATGCAGAAAAGAAATCTTCTCGTTCATTTGGTGAAGGGACCATCCTTGGCTAGCAACTAGAGCCAAAATAGATCAGATCATTGTATAATGGGAAATAGGTGCAAATATTTCATTATAGTCTATTCCCTCCTTCTAAAAGAATCCTCTGGCCACAAATATAGCTTTATAGTTTTCAATACTTCCATCAACACCATGTTTAGTTTTATATAGCCATTTAGAAGACACTACAAAATTACTTTGTGATCTTGGAACCACTTCCCATACATCATTATGAATGATGGACTCATATTCTTCAGCCACTAAATCTTTCCAAACTTGATCTTTTATTGCTTCTTCAAAAGTTCATGGTTCATCCCGAATAATGTTGGTCATGGCTACAACGTATTCCTGGAACTAACATGGTTTCTTACGATCTCTAAAGGTTCCTCAGGGAGCAACACGTCTATCAATGTCTTGTAAAGTGTCACGAAACCATAATCATCTTTATCTAGCACATGGAGAAGGATCCAAGGAGTCCATGGGTTCATCAGCAAGATCATGCTAAAGCTTGGGACCTTCTTGTGCATCCAAGGAATCATCCTGTCTTTCAACATTAGTAGTAGGAGGAGTGTCTATGGATTTTCAAAGAGCTTCATCTTCATCAAATATTAGATCTGTGCTAAACTCTATATTTATTTGTCTAGGTACATATATTCTATAAGCTTTAGAATTTTCACAATAACCAAAAATCATACCTTTATTACTTGAAACTTCCATCTTGGTACTCTTTTCCTTTGGCACATGAAAGTACATAGGGCAGTCAAAGATCCTCAAGTGCCCATTTTTGTTCTAGGTTATATCATAAGGCAACCTCTTTCTTGATTCAAAATTCTTTGCAGAAGTCTTGAGCTCTTGTCCACTTCATGTCCACTCAAGTCATAGGATGGTTTGAAACCTTTCTTAATCTCGATACAAACGAATTGGTTATCACATTCATCAAATGTACCTATTGATCCCAGAACAAGAGAAAGAGAAATAGTAGCAATGTAAATAAACATAATGAAAGTATACATGGTATATATTTATTTCTTTTCTAGATGTGAGAGTGAATCTTTAATTATCCTTGCACCAACTTCCTCTTAGAGTTTACTCTTATTTCACTATTTTGCACCCAAATGATCTTCATGATCTATTTTTCTTGATCGCATCGTCATCAAGAAGTTAGCAAAAGAATCATTCAAATACTCATTCAATAAGAATAATAAATTATCCATAAAGATAAATATAAACAAGAGTAGTGACACAAAGAAACAACAGAAGAATTGAAAATACTTATTTTTAATGTTAGATCCCTCTTGATCCGACCTCTATAAGTTACCACTTCCCATCATTCATATGTCACTGATAGAAGAAATGCATCTTCTTTTACACCACTTGGAAAACTCCATCATGATCCACTCTAATCTCGGGAATTTTGGAAACCATCTTTTTCACATGAGGTAATGCTTTGTAGTGAAGAAGAGTGAACTTTCAGTGCCACAATTTATATTGATGATTACTTATCACGAATCAATGCATGGATAGGTCTTCCATTAATTTTACAAAGATCTTCAAATTGTGATCCCATAGAAAAGGAATGTAATAATAATTATACATATTGACTTCATTGTCTACAATGATATTAGATATAATCCATCTTTGATCGCTGCAAAAATTCTTAGTTTAGAAAACTATCATTCCATCTTTTGTGAAATTCATGATCCTTACCTGCAACCACTATTTTTAGTAAACTCTAATATCAAAATTACCAAAACCCATAAGATTATGTCATTTCTCATATAATGTGAGAGAATCAAAATCAATCTATCTTCAACATTCAATTTCTATCAGTTATTCTTTCATAACCTTCTATGCATTGTACTTCTTTTCAAGACAACACTTTCTTTCACATTCATAAACATAAGTAAAACTATTCTTTACTTTTACATGCATTAACAAATACCAAAACCATAATGATCAGACAAATGCAACACCTTAATTTTAAACCAAGTACATACAAAAAATCTTGATCTAGATAAAAAGAAACAAAACTAGACACCTTCATAGGATATGTAGTATTGTTTTCAAATCCGTTTCCCTCTCAACCAAATTTGAGAGAACTTCATTATAACTAATAAAGTGCCTTGAAGCACTACTATCAACCAAACAGTTTTCACAAGAATCTACAGGAGAGAAACTAGAAAGGGAATAAACAAGAAAGTACTCTGATTTTGGTTTTGCTTTCAGTGGAAAATAAGACAATAAATAAGATCTTATTATTATTTTTTTTTTGTAAGTAAGAATTTGTATTAAGAAACAAAAATATTGTACAAAAGGACTGCCTGGGCTGACTAGAGCCCGAGGCATAGCAGAGAACAAGACATCTTGAACAAAAGACCTCCTACAGAACCCCTAAGAAATAGGGCAGCCGACAAGGATGAACTATCCACCTCGGCTCTGAGGAGTAGGCAGGAAGAGAGCAGTGCTACACAAGAAGCTAATGGACTGGCTAGGAGACAAGAGCATTACTGGGGATTCAACCCAGCTTGAGTGGAATCCACAGTTCGGCCCTTTTTACCTTTCTTCTTACCAACTTTGACCCATCCAAATTGATCCTGTATGGATGGCAGAACTTGCAGACTACGCTGGGCTGATGGGGAGATCTCCTTGTCTGAGTCCGAAGGAGAGGTCTCAAGAGAACTTTTTTGTGAGAGCGTAGGGGCGGAAGACTCCTCAGGACCAGTTGGGGGCGGGTCTTGAGCCAGCGAAGCATCCATCTCGTCCTCAATCACTTCCTCTTCATCTGAACTGGAACTGAAGTCATCCATGGGGGGAGGGTCACAAGGCTTCCAGCTTTTGGATTTCGGCTTAGGAGTTGCCTTCTTCTTATGGGCTGGGATTGCTGGGCATGATCTATGAAGGTGCCTAGTAAGATGACAAGTTCTGCAGCGAAACACTGTGTTCTCATAATCCAAGGTTTGCGTCCAATGGAAGTATCCAACCTTGAGAATGATCTGCTATGGTAAACCTTTACTCATGTCTATTTCTGCGCAAATTCTGGCGAAGGTGTAGATGCCCTTTTCCCCTCTAGAGGTGTCTGTAGCTAGATTGGCGACCTAAGGAGTTACCGATTCCTTCAAATACAACAAAGTGCCATAAATGAACTGGGAGGTTGGGAACATGGGGAGTTTGGTAATGACAACTGTGGAGGGATCAAAATCTGGGAACGAGGGGGTTAAGAATAGCCCCGCAGAATCCCAGAACCAGGGGCCCTCTGTCAAAGCTTTTTGATAATCCTCACTGTCAACAAAAACTACAATGAAGAACCCTTTAGAACAGAAGAGAACCTTGCAGTTGTTGGTCCAGTTAGAGTGAACCCATTTGTAGAGATCTGCTGTGCTTGGCCAAAGCCCATTGAACCTGCAAATAATGCCGAATTCAGCAAACAACTGGAACTGCCTGTCCATCGTTGGATGCACAACCTCAATGGTGGGGTATTCCTCCAGCTTGTCCACTAAAAAAGGTTTTGGAGCTTGGGCTGGTGCAGTAGAATGCTTGGTTTTCTGAGCATGGACAGCGTCTCTGTAAGAGAAAGCTGCTGTTGAAGAAGATTGTCCAGCAGCCCCTCCTATCAAGCGAAGAGAGAAAATAATGGAAGCATTTCTTTGAATATCGTAAAAGGAGAGGGGCAGGAGATCATCAAGCTGTTTACCTTTGAAGAGGAGACTTTGAGAAGCAGAAGGAATCCCCAACCTGAGGTACAGACATTGCTTGAGGTCCTGCATGAGGTCTGAGGAGCTCACCCACTGAAGCAGCGTTTTGCCTGATAAAAGCGCTATACATATTTGGAAAGATTCAGAATGCTTCACGATCTGCTTTCCTTTACAGGCAAAGTTTGTCAGGGGCCCAAGCTGTGCCTGCAAAGTTATTCCCTGTGCTGGGAAGCAAGCGTACTTAGTCAAAAGGTAAGGCTTGAGAGGAGGCAGGGCCTCTCTGAAGCAAACCGCTGCATTTGCTGTTTGGCTGAGCTGAGGCAAGGCAACCACCGGAAGCTGCTTCTCACTCCTGTTATTCTGAGACCCACTCTAAGAGGTCCATTCTCTTTGTTGTATTCTGTCAAACAATTGCCACACATCCTTCCTGTACGGGTGTATTTCAGATATTCTAAGGCTGAGATTTCCTGGAAGCCTTTTCAGGCTTCCTATCCTTGAAAGACGCTCGGAAAGGAACCGAAACGAGGGAGAAGGGATATACAGAGTAACCCAGCTTCCCGCCCTGAGAAAGTTCTGGGGAGAAGGGTCCCAAACGGGGAAAAACAGCGTTAATGAAAAAGAAAGAAAGCCCTCAGGCGAAGGGTAATCCTGCTGTGCCGCAATCAGGAGGCTGATTCCGAACGTGGCGGAGCACAATCCCCTGCTGGGTTCCTGGCAAAAGCCATTATGGGAAAAGCCGAGCAGGTGAAGGACGCCGGAGCTGAAGACTGCCCCTCCCCCGGTAGAGAGATGCTCAGAAGATGAACTACGCAGAAAACAGAAAGCGAGGCAACCAACCTCAAGGTCCAGACTTGGGAGAGGAAGCGCCGCGGGGGGGG
>APFE030029013.1:143115-156407 GCA_000404065.3 Pinus taeda
GCGGGGGGGGGGGGGCAGCGGACCCTGGCTGCATCGAGCTGAGAGGAAACAGACCTGTTGAAAACCCTTGTTGCCGCCATTCTTTCGTTCCAATTTTTGTTCTTAACAAAAATTTTTCGAGTGATTGTAAGTCTCAAATAAGATCTTATTTCAGCAACAAGGAGCAACAAATAATATTTCAGTAGTAAGAAATAAGGGGCAGCAAATGATATTTCAACAACAAATTAGAAGTGATATTCCATCAGAAAATAAACTGCAAGTAGAACAAACAACAAGATATATTTCAACAGAAAGAGAGTTGCAAATGGAGTGGACAACAATAGATATTTACAAAAAGAGAGAGCTGGAAGTGGAGTGGACAATAACAGACATTCCAACGGAAAGAGAGTTGCAAATGGAGCAGACAACAAGAGATATTTCAACAAATTTAGAGCTGGAAATGGAGCTTGTATTCACCAAATATTTGGTACCATGTTGAAATTTTGATGTTCTATGCTGTCATAATCATTTAAATCCAAAACTTCTTTACGCTGCAAAATAAGTTAAGTAATTGTAGATAGAACATAAATCATATAAACCATATGCACAATATAATACAACCAATAACTCAATGAGAAACAAACGAAAAACCCACAAAGGGGAAACTCAACCAGAGTCTTCTTCTATTAGAAATCAATTGTTCAACAAAGATACAAAGTACAATGAGAGAATGAATAAGTTCACCCAAATTTGCAGAATATCTCTGATAGCAGTAGCTAATTCAAACACTAAGTAAATTTAGCTCTCCAATATCTACTCTTTCTCTTCAATATTGTTTCTCTCTCTCTTTGAATATTCCTCTAGACTCTCCAACTCTCTCTTTCTCAAGTTCGAATTCTGCTTTCACAAGCACAAGTGTGTATCAAGTGAGGATGAGAGGCACACATATATAAAAAGAGCATGGAGGCCGAATTCATGAGGGATTAACTCCTATGCCTTGAGCAGGAGTTACATATGCCAAAATAGGAGTGTAACTTATGCATTCAGGAGGGAAGTGTAATTAAAGAGGTGTAAGCTGAATATTTTATGACGAGTCATTAAAGTGTGTAAGAGAGTGTAAGAGGTGCACAAGAGTATTAAGGAGAGGAATGAATCCATTAAGAGAGAGAGAGAGAGTAACATATGAATTAATTGAGGGGAGTTACATATGACATGATTGAGTCTCATGATTGAGAGACTTGAATTTATTTTTAATTATAATATCATAAGAATAATATTGATGATTAAGTCGAAATTGAACTATTAGGATTGATTGATGATCGTAAGGGATTTTCCATCAACAATAATTGATTACCAATTGATGTAAGGTGATTTAATATTTTTAGAAAGGCATACTTGATACTTTCTATTTTTAGACATTCTATATTTTAGATTTTCTATTTTTAGATTTTCTATTTTTAGAAATTCATCCCTAAGCTACCAATTTTCAAGAATACAATGATGGATCAACAATATTAGAACTCTCCGAATTTTGCTAGATGGTGTTTCCATAGGTATATAATCTATCTTCTAGAGGATCTTGGTCACAAGCTTCTCTTGGTTTTCTTGAAGTAGTATTATATCCATCCAAGATATGTTAGATTTTGCTTTCAGTTGAGGTAAGTGAAGTTATTCCTTTTTATTGGGAGAACCTTCTCAAGTCTTGCTTCCATGCTACCATCTAATGTTAAGTGTTGACGTCTTTGATGCAAACTTCAAACTACTTTCTCCTTATGCATTTATGTCTTCTATGAATCAGGAAATTCTTTTTGATTTGCTATGTTCTTCCAATTCTTTCATCTGTTATCAAAGCTTAGGAAACTCTTATCATTGACCCACAAAATCTATTTTTTTTTTAAAGAAACAGGTAGAAATTCTTATAAACAAAACTGGAAACAAGCTAGGTCCCTTACAACCAAGATAAGCTCTATCTTAAAGTTCTACAGATTTATATTCAAAGAGACCCTATTTCTACCATTTTTATTTCTATATACTTTCCTTACATCATTTAGACTATATATTTTCTAGAAAATAGCACAAATATTTACTATCCGACAAAACATGTAAATTAAAATTATAGACTACATGTGGCTTCCAGATTCTGTTTCCTCCCTAGCCACTTCAGAAGGCTGGCCCAATTTTGCATTCCTCGCAGCTTCAGGCTCCAAAACTCGATTCATTGTGTTTGAGCCTTCCTTCGCCATTGGAGTGGGTGCATCACATAATCCAAAGACCTCTTTCAACACCCCGGTGATGGCCATTTCAAGTTTCACTTCAATATTATCCACCTTGTATTTCATGTTGATCATTGTAGTGTTAAGGTGTTCCATAGCTTTCTGCATCAGCTCCATATCTTTCCCTAATCCAGACATGTGGGATAACACAACCGCTATTTTATCCTGGATCTCCTTAACTATTTTCTTGCTTGAATGATCGATTATATCTGCCATATTCCCACTACTCCTAAGCTCCTCTTATCCATTACCATTGCCATTCTTACTAGCTGAAGCCATCTTTCTTGTAATCCTTCCTTGCACAAGGATGATTCTATGCTTGAGCTACATCACCCAACTCCTATAAATAACCATTTGATACTTTTCGAATGTGTCTCCCTTCTTATCAAGATTTAATGCCTTCCTTGTCTGCAACTCAGCCAAGACACCTTTTGCCATCTTTATCATTGCTGGATTTCCTTTGAAAAGATATGAAATGGTAACTGAGGATGTTTTCACCTGCTTTCTAATTTAATAACCAACGAGAGTGTATCCACTTGTCCTACAACATGGTTTCTATTCTCCACGATGCCCATTTGTTCTTAAATTCCCAACTACCTTTGATGACTCTCAGGAGCTCTTGCTCATCCCTAAGGTATTATCATATTTAATAATCTGCTAGTCCTTATTTATTCCAACACTCCACCTGTAATCCTTTAAGGATTTATTTAATCCTTCCATTAAGGTACGTGACATGTGATGGTGGTTTGATCAATGTTTAATACTCCTTGTTCTAATACCACACCCATGTTGGCTTGAAGGTCTGCCTTATGGTTTTTCTACCTTTTAACATGAAAAAAATTATATTGCTCTAATTTACTCAGTAGATTCATTATCGTTATAACCAAAGGAGAGGGATCATAGTATATAATATGCTCATTCCTAGAGAGCCTTATGCATTTTTGAATTACTGCCATTGAATCACCGACAATAATCAATTTCCTAATGCCTTTGGAGATACTAATCTTCAGGCCTTGCCAAAGAGAGAGTGCTTCGATTTGATTGTTTGAGGATTTCGCCAGTCCCTAGGCGTACTTTTTTTTCTTCAATTTTTTCTTCAAGGTTATAAAGCACCCCTCCCACTCCTGCCTCCCCGTTTGACCTGCAAACTCTATTAGAAGGATATTAAAGAACAAATATCACTAAGCAAGTGCATAGACAAAATAACAACAATAGTAATGAAAGAAAGGAGATGTAGACTACTTATCTATTTGAGGAAGGTTAAATCCCTCTTAATCTATAGTAACCAAAGAAAGGAGATGTAGAGTACCTATCTGTTTGAGGAAAGTTAACTCCCTCTTAATCTTGGACCTTTTTCACCAACCTTGTCCTCACATCAACATGATGTCATTTCTCAAGGGCTAAGTCTTCTTCTTACAACATAGATGATTAGTTGTAGGGTTTTGTTCCTAGGGTTTTCTAATTCAAACATTTGCTAGAGTTTACAAACCCTAAATGCTTCAATATCCAAAGTCTTCAAGACCTTCCATTCTTTAAAAATTACAAATTCTACAAGTATACTAATGAGTTAGTTACTAACCATATAAATGTTATTGACAAGCCTTTTATACATGAGATGGAGTACATTTCATTCCTTTATCACAAAAACCTAGTCCTCATAAGCAAGGAAATGATCTAAATGCTAACATATAAATTACATCATGATCCATAATATATCTATACAAACCCTTTTATAATACGTCACTATCTTTAAAAGGAGCATAAGGTTAGCTTACTTTTCATTTTAATTTCTAGACGTGATTTCTCCATGACCTAGAAGAATTAAAATTCTTGATAATGGTCATTGGTTGCAAGAAAACTTTGAAATGAACAAAAATTATACATACCTCTTCAACCTTAATTTTCCATCCTTACACTCTTTTATCACAAAGATCCTGTCCTTTTGCAACATATATTATTTGACTTCTCTTCAGTTGATATATATTATCTTACTCTAACAAAGGTACCTCAGACCTAAAGTCATTGAACTAGGATACAAACCAAAAATATTTCTTTGGACTGCTTGAAATGTTCATTGTCTAGGCTCACAGAATTCACACATACATTGTCTATAAAAGAGGCTCAACCATTGCATAATCTTCACACCCTTTTAAATATTCCTTCAACAACCCAATGGGAATTTCCAATTTAGTTTTACAATATAATTCACATTAACCATAAATCAAATTGACAGTAACTGGAGGTAGAACATAAAATAAAATGCAAAATACAAGCCAAGACAAGGGGGCACCAGATTTGGCGGATGCCAGGGAAAAACCCCAAGATGGGAAAAACCCTTTGATCAAATATTATTATTATTATATCAAATTATTAGTAGAGAGAGAGAGTACAAAAATTCAAAGTTGGCTTGCCAAATCAAAGTCAAAACAACCCTGTCAAATCTGCAGTCAACTACAGTCAAATTCAGCCCTAACTAGGAAGTCAATGATGGTCAACGCAACAAAAAAACTTCCATTTTGAAGCTCAGTCAAAGGTAGTCAAAATAAACCTATTTATCTGGTCAAATAGTAGTCAAAACAATTCACAAAACAACAGTCAAACACCATCAACTGATGTCAACTTTTGCGGTCAAACAGGCATGCGATCAACACAGGTCAAAGTGCTCAAACTTTCTTGATTTCTGTGCCAATCTAACTGTCTGTCAAAAAATATTTTTTCCTACAAAAAGTGTAGTCAAATGATGAGTCAAAGTGTATGGTCAATGCTGGTCAAACCCATGCAACAATCCATAAATTTGGCCCTGCAATTTTCCTAGAAAATTCATCCTCCTTACCACACATGTGAGAGAGAAGATTTGCACAATAGATGTACGAACCGATGACAGAAGGAGAGAGAAGAAAATGTGTGAGTGATTATGCCAAAAGAGGTGAGAGGTCACTTATATTTATAGAAGTCATTGAGGGTGAAGTGACATGTCCATTGGGCTTCATGAGCCTACATGATTATGTGGTCGACTTTGACATTCTATACATATGTGGGCATAAATTCAAAAACACATTTCTGCTTGTCCAAATTTGGTGATATTTAGGTCAATTTTGGTCCTCTCAAAAAGAGGAATTTAATCAATAATAATCTTCATCAAATGATTCGTCCAAAGTGGAATTTGGCCCTAGTTTCCAATTTTAACACTCCCTCTCAACTAGGGAGAATTCCACCTGCCAATCCATCCATCATCATCGATTATCATTTAATCCTTTCGTAATGTACCATCTCTGTATCTCATCTCAACTATGATGAAAAATGATGTAATAATGAGGAAGAATTAATTGAGAGTAAGTCACAAGACCTTATTACTCTCTATTGACAAAAGTCAGTCCAGGGTTAGAAACCCAATCAAATTTGATCTCGAATGATCAAGTTGTTGAACACCATGCATCCTATACATAGGGAGTACGATAGTACACAGTGCGTCCATATGTAGTGCTATGGTCCCTATCCAATTTTCCCAACTCATTGGCCAGATGAGAGGTACTTCCCGTGAGTCTTAGACTACATGCGTAGGATGTATATTGGGGAATCAGTAGGAGAAGGTGAACCACTCATCCTATACATATGTCAATCAAAGGGGAAGGTGAACCACTCACCCTACAAACATGTGTCATCAATTGTAGGGTAAGGTGAACCACTCACCCTACGCTCATGTCAACCATCATGGGTAACATAGGGAAAGGTGAACCACTCATCCTATACAAAACACACCAATAGGGGAAGGTGAACCACTCACCCTATGGTCACTCATAGATCCAAGAAGTATCCTAAGCTCCCAGGAGTTCCTAGAGCTCAATGTCCAACTTAAGCGAGACCCTCATGGAAGGGTCTTACTAGGAATCCAAGTCTCTCTTTGAAGGCTAAGAATTTGACCTTCCCTAAGGGCTTTGTGAGGATGTATGCAACCTGTTCATTAGTCCTAATGTGTTGGAGCCTTATTTCTCCTTGCTGTACCATAGCCCAGATAAATTGGTACCTAATATCAATGTGCTTGGAGCGGTCATGGAACACGAGATTATTTGAAAGGTGAATCCCACTCTATTTGTCACAAAATATCATGGTGGTATCCAACATGTGCTCAAATAACTCACTAAATAGCTTCCTTAACCAAACAACCTCACAACAGGCCATACTAGATGCAATGTATTCGACCTTGGTAGTGGTTAGAGCAACCGATTTCTGCTTCCTACTCATCCAAGAAATTGAAGCAGACCCCAATGAGAAGCAACATCTAGACATGCTTTTGCAATCCACCACACTGCAAACCCAGTAAACATCAATATATCCATATAGCCTCAAATTCTCGACAATGTATCTCAGTCCATAGTTGATGTGCCACAAAGATATCTCAAGATATTCTTAGTAGCAATCCAATGTATGTGATGACGCTCGACCATAAATTGACTCAACGTATTCAAATCAAAGCATATGTCAGGACAAGGGTTTACCAAGAACATCAGGCCCCCCACAAGTTATCTATATTTGGAATTGTTTTCCAATTCAGGCCTAACAACACTATCACATAGCTTCTTGAAGTTGAGTTCCACCGGAATAGACACAAACTTGCAATCCACCATCTGGCATCTCTCGAGAAGCTTCCCAATGTATTTTTCTTGAGAAAGGAAAATCTCACCTGGATTTTTCTAGACCTCCAAGCCTAGGAATTAGTGCATTAGCCCTAGGTATTTCATCTCAAAATCAGAATCCAACTCCCACTTGAATTTATAAATGAGAGGGTTTGCACTCGTCAGAAAGAGACCATCTACATAAAGGATCCAAATGAGAGGCATGTACATTTCAACCTTGAAGTATAGGATAGGATCAACATCGCTCCTCATAAATTCCAAATTTATAAGATAGCTATCAATCCTCTCATACTAAGCCCTAGGGGATTGCTTCAACCCATAGAGGGCTTTCTTCAACCTGCAGACATGTGTCCTTTGATTTTGTACTTAGAACCCCTGAGGTTGTTCCAAGTATGCTTCATCCTTAAGTGAGTCATGCAAGAAAGCATTATTAACGTCCATTTTATGAAGGCTCCATCCTTGAGAGGAAATGAGAGAAATAATAGATCAGATAGTGGTATATTGGGAAACTGTGAAAATATCTCATCATAGTCCACTCCTTTTTGAGAGAAGCCTCGAGCAATAAACCTGGACTTATATTTATTAGCACTCCCATTTTCTCCATGTCCGATTTTGTATAGCCATTTTGAGGTGACTACGGTCTTGTCCTTGGGTCTAGGCACCACTTCCTAGACATCACTTTTCATGATTGATTCATATTTCCTCATCCATTGCATCCTGTAGAAATTAATTGTAGATTCAAAACTGCTCATGTAATGTGCTAAAACATAAGACTCAAATCTACTCTACGCTTATGTGGAAGAAAATTCACGATCAACAACACATATCAAAAACACACATCATGATTTAACACACATACAAATATATTTATCTAGGGGAAAGAAACTACTCAAAAACCCTTCATATTTGTATTGCATTAATCAAAGAATCTAGATGAATACAATATGCTTGTTCAAGCTTGAGCACAACCTACACAAGTATTTCCTACCCTATGCCCAACTGAATGAATTTCGCCAACGCTTAGCCAATTTCAAGCCTTCCCAAGCTCCTATTTCCTTGTAATGTTTGATGAGGAATTATCCCCTATTATTTAGGGAAATTATTCATTGAGAATTGCACAATTCCTTTAGGCCCTTCTTTGGCTGCATGCAACATCTGTACAACTTGGAAAGTTCTACAATTGATACGACATCATCGTTGAACTCCAATCTCAACTGGATAACTCGAATTTCATGCACGCGTGAGTTAATTTAGGCTAATTTATTTTTTATTTGGTTAAACAATGAAGTTACACCCCACTGCTAGACCTCCCACTAGTTCCTCAAACAATTGGAACTAGTTTAATTGACCATAACTCAATTTAACTGAATTAAATTTTTACAACTGAAATTAACTCAACCTAGGCTCCTAAAATTTAAGAATCACTATACACATCTCAATTACATTCCCCCATCTCTAATTAACTAAGATAACTAAGTGATAGCAACTATATCACTTCATTTAACTCATTCAAGTTGTCTGTTGATGTGGAATTTCGATTTTGTCCTAATTTAATCAAAGGCAAAATTAAATTAGGCATTTCTTGTTGCATTTTAAACACTCCCTCTCATCAAGAAAGGGATTCACATATACCTCGATCCAACACCTTTGGAATGTGATGCATGAAACACTTCTCACTGTTGTTGCTGCTACTACAACATTTGCAACTGAGAATAGTACATAAAATTAAATAAAAATAATCATTAAACCAACTATGTATGCAACTGCCTACTGGGAAAAATGTGTTGCTGCTGAATCGTATACTAAGCCTCCTTCTCTACTATTAACACTACTTAGAACTCCTCAATATATGACTGACACTAATCCTTTTTCTACTAAATACTGTGGGTCCTCGTAGCAAGGTAATGATCCATGAGACAAAAACACCTCATTGAACTTTGCCAAAATTTCTGCACTCTTGGGTCTATTTATTCACATCGCCCCATCTCACACCTAAAGGTATGGTTGCATGTGCTCCCTCTTCCCACTTAGCTCAAAATATCCCCCTACTGGAGGTTTATGCTTGAGTGGATTTTTCCACTCTGTCTCTTCTCTGCTTCACCATTGTGACTGCTCCACAACTTGCCGAGGTTGCTTATGTGGCTCCATTTTTAGAGGTAAATATTGCTCCCTCACAACCACCAAGTCTTTAACCTTTGAATTGATCCTTAAGGCTTTGCATGCATCTTCTACTTGAAGTGCATATAGGTTCTTGACTTACACACTGATCTGATTCACTTGTCTCGTGGCGATGTGTCTCAGGAATGCCTTTCGTTTGCTGAATATCACATCGTAGCCATGATTTCCAAAACTGCAATTAATACAAGATTATTCTTTAGGCCTGAAACAAACATCACATCCTTGAGCCTGAGAGGGGAGACCAACTCCATATGAAAGGTGATTGTGCTGATACCAGTCACGCTATACCTCCCATCATCTCCAAACTCTATGTTCTGCTTGAGGTATTTCTCCTCTAAGTCACTTAAGAAATCTCTATTCCCTGTCATGTGTCATGTGGAACGAGGCACCACTATCCACATACCACATGCTTCCCATCACTATGCTTTCCATGCATGCAATGAGAGTAAAATCAAGCTCGAATTGTGAAGCTAGAGATTCACCTACTGCTGCTACTGCAGTAATGACTCTGATCTCCCTAGATCCTGAAGTAGTAGCTTCCATAGGGCTGCTCCCTCTGAAACTAGACTCCCTCTGAGTCTCGATCTCCTTGTTGGAAATCTCTCTGTCCCTCAATCTGCCAATATCAATGATCAAAAATCCTTTATGTGTCACTAAACATTGGCTCATTGATTTGCCCACTAGAAACCTTCTTGCTCCATTAAGAAATTTGCACACAGGCTCTTCTGGATCTGCCCTAAACTAGGGCTCCATCAACTCTACCTCCTAACAACTCATTAGTTCTTCAATGATCACTACACATGAGGAATTCAATGACTAGTTCTAATGTGAATCCCGCTCTGATACCATGTATAAATTAATTGTAGATTCAAAACTGCTCATGTGATGTACTAAAACATAAGACTCAAATCTACTATACTCATTTGTGGAAGAAAATCCATGATTGAGAACACATATAAAAAACATGCATCATGATTTAACACACATACACATAGATTTATCTAGGGGAAATCAACTACTCAAAAACCCTTCCTATATGTATTGCATTAATCAAAGAATCTGGATGAATACAATATGCTTGCTCAAGCTTGCCACAACCTTCAATAAAATAAATTATTATATTATTTTTATGAATTTAAATTGACTAATGTACCTTCTTACGATCCATTGGGATCGAAAGGATGAATAAAAAATAAATAAATATTAAATAAACAAATATGGGAAAGTCATATATATACGTATTTATTAATAAACATTATATTTAGTAAAATATATATGATTTAATAACTTGTAGAAATTTACCTATTTATTTAATTTCCAGGAATAACCATAATTAAAAATATAATAATTATTTGGCTGGGGTCATAAGGTTAAAATTAGCCGTTATCATTCTAGCTGTTGGAGTCTCTGCCCGTACTATTTAACTGGCTAAGCTGGATCGGTTCTTCAACTTGTCCTGACGATGAACCACACTGGTTGGTTCGAAATGCGTCGACAAAAGATTATTTATGTGATTTCGCCGAAAATTCTCTAAACAATGTTATGGATCACAGAAGTCTAAATTCCTTAATTATTGCCTATCCCCTACTTGATTGAATGACTTTGGCCAACACTTAGACAATTTCAAGCCTTCCCAAGCTCCTATTTACTTGCAATGTTTTGTTGAAAATAAAAAGAAGAAATTTTAAAAATAACATCAAGAAAAATCCTAATTTAAGTTGTCATTGAATCAAATTGGAAATAAATATCTAATTCCACATCTCATGAAAACTTGTAATAGTTAACTAAGTTAATTTGACTTAGTTGGCTCAGTTAATTCAAGTTGAGGGTCTAACTAGAGTCATGTAGAGTGTCTCTTACAATTAGGAGCACTAGTTGAGTTTATTTTGAGTTGTAATTAATTAATTAGTCTAACTGAGTTAAAGTCAGTTAAACTAGTTCCAACTAATGGAGGAATTAGTGGGAGGTCTAGTAGTGTGGTGTTGTCTACAATATAATGGGGTGCTACCTGCAGTCGAGTGTGGTGTTGCCCAAAGTACAATGGGGTGCTTTCTGAAGTGCTGTGTGGTGCTTCATGTAGTACAGTGGGGTGCTGCCTACAGTGATCAACTAGTAAACTAAATATTCACTCATAATTAACGCATGCATCTCAGATCAGAGAAATACCTAGTTGATATTGGAGTTTAGGGACAATGTACTATCAATTTTAAAATCATCTAAATTAAACAGAGGGTGCATGCAGTCAAAGGAAGGGCCTATGAGGATTGTGCAATTCATAATTGAGGAATTTACCCATTAAATAGGGGCTAATTCCTTGAGGAACAAAGCAAGGAATTAGGAGCTTGGAGGCTTGGAAATTTAACTAAGTATTGGCCAAAGGCAGTCAGTTAGGAAAAGGATATAAAATACTTATGCAGTTTAAGCTCAAGGTTGAGCAGAGCATATTGTATTCATCTAGATTCTTTGACTAATGCAATATACAGATTGCAAGGGTTTTTAGTTGCAACTTTCCCCAAGAAATCATTGTGTTATGTGTGATTGAATTATTTCTCTTGTATTCTTTGTGATTTCATCAATCATTTATTGTTTCGGATCATGATTAGAGTAGATTCAAGTCAATTGTTTTTAGCATATTAAAATTAGCAGTTTGAATCTACAAGGAATTTATACATGGTATCAAAGATGAAATCACTATAGAAGAGGAGAATATGAGTTTGTATTTTGCAGGTGAAATCAAATTTGTAGTATCATACATCAGAGCTAGCAGGATGTTATTCTACGGATTGAGACTCGAATATGCCCTTGAGGGTAGCTCAAACTATATTTCTTGGAATGAAATGATGGAGGTAGTGTTGGAAGACAATGGACTTAAGGAATTCATAGATAAAGATATTCCTAAGCCTCCAGTAGTTTATGCTCAAGATCTGGCAGAGTGGAGAAAATGTGTTGCAAAGACGAAAAGGATTATCCTAGAAGGAGTTATAAATCATATTGTCTTGAACCTCCATGGTAAGGAGACTCCATATGCGATGTGGAAGGTCTTGAAAAACATGTTTCAAAACAACAGTGACCACAGGAAGCTAGCACTAAAGGACAAGATCACAAAAACCAAGATGGAGAAGGGCGACACAATACCAAAGTACTTGACCAAGTTCACCCAATATTAGGATGAGCTTGGAAGTGTTAGTGCTACAGTTGTTGAAGACGATCTGGTGAGCCTAGCACTTTTAGGCCTTCCCAATAGCTGGCACAACTACTAGGACTCAGTTAATGGGAGGGAGAAGCTACCCGAGTGCGAGCATTTGTGGTCCAATTTGGTGCAAAAAGAGATTCAATAGAACACCAGAGATGGGACCTCATCAAAAGAAATGGAAGAGGTCTTTGCATTAGTTAGCAAAGAAAATAAAGCCAAGGGAAATCAATCCCAAGGTGAGGAGGGCGGAAAGAAGAAGGACTTGTCAAACATCAAGTGTTTTCTTTGTCACGAGTTCGGGCACTATGCCACGAACTTCCCAGAGAAGAAATAAAGAAAGAAGGAGCCTACAATAGCAGTAGCAGGTGAAGCTCTAGATTCACAATTCAAATTTGATTTCACTCTCATTGCATGCATGAAAAGAAATGTAATGGGAAGCACGTAGTATCTCGACTACGGTGTCTCATTCCATTTGACAGGGAATAGAGATATCTTCAGTGACTTGGAGGAGAAATACCTCAAGCAGAACATAGAGTTTGGAGATGATGGGAGGTATAACGCAACCAGTATTGGTACTGCTACCTTTCACAGGGATTTTTGATCCCCTCTTAGACTCACCGATGTGATGTATGTTCCACGACTAAAGAAGAATATTATTTTCGTCACAGTATTGGAAGACCGTGGCTACGGTGTAATATTTAGCAAAGGAAAGGTTTTCCTTAGACACATTGCCACGTGATAGGTGAAACATTTTGGTGTGCGAGTCAAGAACCTGTATGCACTTTAGGTATAAGATGCATGCAAAGCCTTGAGGAGAAAGGAAAATGTTATAGATTTGGTTGTTAAGAGGGAGCATGAATTACCTCTCAACATGCAACCTCAACAAGTTGTGGAGCAACTGTTGCGGGAAATTATCCCCTAAGGTTCTTGGGTGAAACCTTAGCAGACAGAAAATTATCTAAGTTAAGAAACACACACACATACAACCGTTTATGCTATAAATAACTACCTCTAGGGTGAGAGGGGCATACCTGA
>APFE030029018.1:0-12154 GCA_000404065.3 Pinus taeda
AGTGGTGAAATCTACTTTTCAGAAAGAAATGTGAATGGGTCTCCTCCGCGGTTAGACATATTTCCGTTAACCCCGGTACTTCGTTTGTCTCATTACCGATACCCAAACCTAAAAAAATCCCTGCACTTCAATCATTTCCATGCTATTTAAACCTTTGACGAAAAAAAGGGGTATGGATCACGATTGCAGTGTAGAGCTCTCTTTAGGTTTGCATATTGGTAAAGGGATAGTCACCTTTTGCAAAGAAATGTGAATGGAAGTTCTCTGCTGTTAGATCTATTTCCGGCTGCAGCACTTTGTAATGGGAGAAGACCTGACCATCGATTCGTATATTTCTGCTGTTTATCACTAGTTAAAATTGATTGCTATGTCCAGGTCTGCGTGTGCCACAGTATCACAGTGGAGGGAAACTTTCATTAGGTGTGCAACAAGATTGCAGTGCAGGCATTTCTTTAGGTGTGGGTATTGGCATTGGCACAGCAACAAGAGGAAAATATGTGAATGATAATGTTTCTCAAGGAAATATGAATGGGCCGCCTCTGCAGTGCCGGTTTCCGTTAGCCCCAGAACATTCCCATTTTGCAGTTAGGTTTATATTGGTAATAATGTAAACCTTGTTTTACTTGGTCAACCTTTTTATCATTCTAAGAGTCTAAATCCATTGTGATAATCACTAATAAAGATTGAGCAGTCAGGGCGCACTGCGGATATAATATCCCTTTCTATCTTATACGGTCTTCAATCATCTCCTCTATTTTGAAATCTTAACGAAGCAGAGGTATATGTATCAGCATAACAGTGCAGGGCGTTCTCTAGGTCTTGGGCATTCTCAAGGAAATGTGAATGGGCCTCCTTTGTGTTGGGATTTCTCTCGTAAAATTCCAAAAACAAATTAAGAAACTTCACACAGAGACAATGCTCTGTTTTTCTTTCTAGGATTTTAGTACAGGGAAGCTTGAAAATTTTCTTAGAACAGAGTATTACACACCCATAAAGAGGTTTGTATTCATTAAAAATAAAATTACTGATACAAGATTCATCTTCTTTCACTTAGAGGGATTCACCAAAACATTTTAACAAAATTACTGTCTCCTTTGAAATTTTACACCACTGTGTGTAAAAATTTCTTTTACATTCACTGCTGTGTGAAAACAAAAATTACATGGATTTACTGCGGTAAAAGAAATTCCTTACATCTGTTGTGCTGCAAATATTTTTACCTCGCATGATATGCATTTTTCATTCCATTACATAAGTCCACTTTTACATTCACACTGCTGTGTGTGTTTTTTCACTTGCACATTGCTTCCCCTGTTCTTCTATATTCACTACTTCGCACTGCTGTGCGTTTTCATTCCAAAATACAATTGACCAAAAAAACATTACAATGTGTTTTACTTATTCAGTAAAACAAAAACTTATATCCGTGAATTTAAAACAATATAATTAAAAACTATATGTTATGCCCATACCTATTTTAAATTCGCCATACCTCCGTAGGAAATAAAAACATTAAAATTAAAAACTTTTACCAATACTCTAAGAACACATTTAAGTTGCAAGTTGCCTTTATGTTTCACTGGCGGTCAACACAATTTTTTTTTTCAGCATGTCAAATTCATTTGCTCGCAGCTTGATTGCAATCGACGGTGAATAATGATGAACTCAATCGGATGGTTCAAAACAATATTGGGAGACCCTTTGTTACCGAACTTTACGTCCCGATGGAAAGTGGTTTTGCTGAAAGTACATTTGACGCATGGCAAAATATTATTGCATCGGGCGCGCTTGTACGAAAACCACCTTCACAACAAAAGCGGTCTGATGAGCTTTGATGGTTTTCAGGAATGGTTTTTTAAAGTCGTCGTTTTAATGCTCCTGCACGGCAAGTTGAAATTAATATCTCAACACTCCCCTTTAATTTCAACTGCTGAGCATTCAGTCATACCCATACACTTTCTCAAAAATTCGAAGCTTTTCTGGTCCAATGGCCTTGTCAAAATGTCCGCAACCTGTTCCTGAGTCCTGCAATGTTCTAAGACAATTTCTCCATTGCCTACCAATTCCCTCATGTAGTGAAACCTTGTGTGAATGTGTTCCGTTCTCTTATGAAACACTTATTTTTTTGATAATGCAATAGCTAAGTTATTGTCACAAAAAATCACCGTCGCTTTTGCCTGCTCCTGGCCTAAGCTTCTCAGCGTCCTTCTCATCCAAACTGCTTGACATGTCGTTGCTATAGCTGCCACATATTCTGCCTCTGCTGTAGACAACGCCACAATAGGATGTTTCTTAGAAGCCCATGAAATGGCTCCTGAACCCATGTGAAAAACATAACTGGAAGTGCTTTTCCGATCATCTACACTTCCAGCCCAATCATTATCAGTGTATCCAACTAAATTTGAATATTCTGAGGTAGTATATAAAATCTCAAGTCTTTTAGTACCTTTGACATACCTCAAAATTCTTTTTGCTGCTTGCCAATGTGCCTCTTCTGGCCTCTCCATGAATCTGGAAATTAAACTAACAGCAAACATTATGTCAGGTCTAGTTGCAGTTAAATACATAAGGCTGCCAACTATACTCTTGTACAAACTAGGATCAAAATCCTTGCTGCTGTCCTCTTTGCTGAGTTTTAGTCCCATTATTGTGGGAGTGATTGCAGCCTTGCGTGCATATTAAATCTGCCCAACATTTCATTTACATATTTTGTTTGAGAAATAAAAATTGTATCTCAGCAAACCCATGTCAGTCATTTCAAATTCCCCTTTCATGTCTGCTTTGAAATTTTCAATAAGAAAAACATCATTGCCTGTGAAAATAACATCATCAACATATAACACAACAATTAGCAATTTACCATCTTTTTCTTTGATGTAGACTGTGGGTTCTCCTTCACATTTGTCAAACTCATTTTCCAGTAGATTGGAATCTATCCTACTGTACCATGCTCTTGGTGCTTGCTTCAGGCCATAAAGAGCTTTCTTCAATCTGCATACTTTGTGTTCTTCGCCTTTCTTCTCATAGCCTAGAGGTTGCTCAATATAAACCTCTTTCATTAACACTCCATCTAGGAATGTTGACTTCATGTCCATTTGGTAAACTTTCCACTTGTTTTGAGCTGCTATGGACAGCATTGCCCTCACAGTTTCCATTCTTGCAACCGGTGCGAAAGTTTCCTCATAATCTCTCCCATATTGTTGCTTGTATCCCTTGACAACCAGCCTTGCTTTGTGTCTTTCTATCTTTCCTTCAGCATTGCACTTGGTCTTGTAAACCCATTTAACTCCAATGACTTGTTTACCTTTTGGTAGCTCAACCAAATCCCATGTCTTGTTTCTTTCTATGGCATTCATTTCCTCATTCATAGCTTCTATCCATTTCTTATCTTTAATTGCATCTTCGAAATGAATAGGATTATCAACATGACAATACAAGGAAAATAAGGAATTCATACCTTCATCATAAATGTCACTTAAGTTTCTAAACTTTTTACCTCTTTCATTTGGTGTGCAAATGCTTGAAGATGCACTTGAATCTCCTCCTTGTGATGTGCTTGGAGAAGCACTTCCATTTCTCCTCAAGGGTGTCGCTTGCTACCCTTGTGTTGACATTGTTGTTTGGGGATGTGTTTCAGCCATCTCCTCGTCATCTTCATTATGAGACAAAATTTTTTTAACATTAACTGTTTTCTCTATGCTTCCATCTCAAGCTTCCTCCTCAATGAACTAATCATCTCTGCTCACAAAAAATTTCTTGGTAGATGGGATATACAACCTGTATGCTTTGGATTCCTCACTGTATCCAATGAAAATAGATTTCTCCCCTTTGTTGTCCAACTTCCTCCTTAGCTGATCTGGTATGTGTTCATAAGCCACACATCCAAAAACTTTCATGTGGGTGACTCCTTGCTTTCTCCGACTCCATGCTTCTTCCGGCACTCTGTTCATCATTTCTTTTGTAGGACACCTGTTCAAAATATATGTTGCACAATTTACAGCTTCAACCCAATAATCATTTGGCAAATGCTTTTCTTTTAACATGCTCCTCGCCATATCCATGATGGTCCTGTTCTTCCTTTCAGCAACTCCATTTTGCTGTGGGGTGTACCTTGCTGTAAATTGCTTGTGAATTCCATTTTCTCTACAAAATCGTAGGAATTCCTTGGAGATATACTCACCTCCTCTGTCAGTTCTCAGAACTTTGATATGCAACCGACTTTGATTTTCTACAAGTGCCTTGAAATTTAGAAATTTTTCAAACACTTCACTTTTGTTCTTTAGGAAATAAACCCAAGTTTTTCTTGTAAAATCATCAATGAATGTCAGAAATTATTGGCTTCCTACTAGTGATGGAGTTTGCATCGGTCCACATACATATGAGTGGACAATCTCTAAGGGTGCTTTTGCCCTTATGATTTTCCCTGAAGGAAAACTTTCTCTGTGTTGCTTCCCCAAGATGCAACCTTCACAAAGGCTGTCTGGTTTCTCTATCAATGGTAATCCTCTTACCATTCATTTTCTACTCAACAAATTAAGACCTCCAAAACTGAGATGTCCAAATATCAAGTGCCACAACCAATTTTTATCCTTTGGCATGCTTTGGTAAGCCTCTTGGGTAACTGCTGCAATAACTTCTTTTTTTTTCAAATCTGCTCTAATTCTAAGAGGGAACATTCTGTTCTTTGTCATCTTCACTTCAGCAATGCATCGTTTGCTGGGTGCCCTGTCCATGATGGTGCATACATCATTCACAAAATAAACACTGTAACCCTTATGGACAAGTTGTCCAATACTCAAGAGGTTACATCTCATTCCAGGGACATAGTAGACATCTGCTATGGTTTTCTTTTCACCATTATTTGTAAATATTTTGACTTCTCCTTTTCCCATAACAGAAATTTTGCTATCACTGCCAAGTGTGACTTCTGATTTCACATTTTGATCTAGAGCAGAAAAAAGGGCTTTGTTTCCTATCATATGGTTGCTGCAACCTGAGTCTAAAAACCATATGTCTTCACTATTTGTTTCAGCCATGTTACAAGCTAACAACACATTATATTGACTGATGTTTTCTCTAGTGACATTTGCATTTGGTCTATTACTCATATCATGCTGCTTCTTCCTACATTCACTGGCATAGTGCCCATATTCTTTGCAATAATAACATTGGACATTGGATTTATCATACCTTTGTCCTTGAGCATGATGTTGTCCTCTTTGTTGGCTGCTGCCTTAGCCTTGGTTCTGATTTAGATTGTTGCCTCTTCCTTGAGCATTTGCTGGGTTGTTCCTTCCACCTCTGTTATGGCTTCTGCCTCTTCCTCTTTTTTTTCCTCTGCCTTGACTTCTTCCTCTTCCAAAGGACATCTGGGTCTTGAAGGCTTGCTCTAGAGATGAGTTTTCATTTCTACTCAACCTCTGCTCATGTGTTATCAGTGATGCATGAAGTTCATCAACTGAAAAGTTTGAGAGATCCTTTATCTCTTCTATGGTGGTGACAATCACATCAAACTTTGAGGGTAGGACCCTCAAAAGTTTCTCCACAATCCTCCTTTCTTCAAGAACTTCTCTGTGAGTCCTCATTTGTGTGACAAAACCAATCACATGTATGAAGAATGAGTCAATGTTATCTGACTCCTTCCTGCAAAGATTTTCAAAATCTCTCCTCAGGAACTGTAGTTTTGTTGTTTTCACTTTCTCCATGCCTTGATAGGTTGTCTTGAGGGTTTGCCATGCTTCTTTGGATGTCTTAGCTGCTGCTATCCTTAGAAACACACTCTAGTCCACTGCGTGATACAAAAATACACGAGCTTTTGAATCCTTTTTCCTATTGCTCTTCAATAGATCTTTCTCTGTCTGAGTTAACCTATTAAACTCATTTTCATCTACTGGTTCTTCAAAACCATCTTCAACTAATTCCCATAAATCTTGACAGGCAAACAAGGTTCTCATGGTTATTGCTCAATAGTGATAGTTTTTCCCATTAAACTATGGGAATTGAGGATTAAACATACCCATGATGGTGCTGGTGCTGGTGCTGGCCATTCTAGCACTCTTTAACTATGATTCAAATAACTGACTGTGTTTCTTTTTTTTTAAGAATACTCACTGTTTCTTCAGCAGTAACACAAGAAACTAATTTGAGAAATACCTGGATCCTCTTCACTGAGTCTTCACTTTGCTGGAGAAGATTTACTGCTGCAACAAAAAACTCCTCCCTTCAGCTTCTTTGACACCTTCAAAGAGCCTGGATCTGCTCTGATACCACTGTTGGGGATTTTTCTGGTAAAATCCCAAAAACAAATTAACAAACTGCACACAGAGACAGTGCTCTATTTTTCTTTCTGGGATCTTAGCACAGGGAAGCTTGAAAATTTTCTGAGAACAGAGTATTACACACCCATAAAGAGCTTTGTATTCATTAAAAATAAAATTCTTGATACAAGATTCATCCTCTTTCACTTAGCGGGATTCACCAAAACATTTTAACAAAATTACTCTGTCTCCTTTGAAATTTTACACCACTGTGTGTAAAAATTTCTTTTACATTCACTGCTATGTGAAAACAAAAATTACATGGATTTACTGCGATAAAAGAAATTCCTTACATCTGCTCTGCTGCAAATATTTTTACCTCGCACTGCTATGCATTTTTCATTCCATTACATAAGTCCACTTTTACATTCACACTGCTGTGTGTGTTTTTTTCACGTGCACATTGCTTCCCCTGTTTTTCTATATTCACTACTTCGCATTGTTGTGCGTTTTCATTCCAAAATACAATTGACCAAAAAAAACATTACAATGTGTTTTACTTGTTCAGTAAAGCAAAAACTTAAATCTGTGGATTTGAAACAATATAATTAAAAACTATATGCTATGCCCATACCTATTTTAAATTCGCAATACCTCCATAGGAAATAAAAACATTAAAACTAAAAACTTTTACCAATACTCTACGAGCACATTTAAGTTGCCTTTATGTTTTACTGGCGGTCAACACAAATGTTTTTTACGGCACATCAAATTCATTTGCTGGCAGCTTGATTGCAATCGACGGTGGATAATGATGAACTCAATCGGATGGTTCAAAACAATATCGGGAGACCCTTTGTTACTGAACTTTATGTCCCGATGGAAAGTGGTTTTGCTGAAAGTACATTTGACGCGTGGCAAAATATTATTGCATCGGGCGCGCTTGTACGAAAACCACCTTCACAACAAAAGCGGTCCGATGAGCTTTGATGGTTTTCGGGAATGGTTTTTTAAAGTCGCCATTTTAATGCTGCTGCACGACAAGTTGGAATTAATATTTCAACGCTCTACAGTTAGGCCTGTTTCTGTTAGCCCTGGATTGGTGTGTTCCTGTCCTATTCAACTCCGGTTAAAAACCAATCGTTAAGAATAGATTGACTTTTACTTTAATGTATTTTGATCATCCTTTTAGTTGTTTAAATGTTAATAGTGATGAGTAGGAACTAGTGGTTTTAGTAGCGAGAGATCAGGCGGAGAACCGAAGGCTCCTATCCATCCTGTCAGATGGATCGGAGCCTTTCGTTCCCCGGCTAAAGTCGCTACCAACACCAATCCAGGGCAAAGTGCACAACGCGAGTCCGAGGAGGCTAACGGAAACATTCCTAACTGCACAGGAGGCCCATTCACATTTCCTAGAGAATGCCCATAGTCTAGAGGAAATCTTGAACTACTATCCTCATCCATACCCCTTTGTTTCGTTAAGGTTACAAAAGAGTGGAAATGATTGAAGAGTGGATAAAATAGAAAGGGATATATTGGCTCAAAAGTGCGCCCTACTCCTCAATCTTTATTACTGATGATGGTTCAAAGATTTGTTTTATATCTTTGAATTATGTGAACGTGAGTGAATGATAATTGAATTGATTAGTTTTATTGTGGTTTTATATAATTATGCCAATAGGTACTTCGTAGTGGAGTTAGACACTTTAATCATTTTCTTAATTAATTTTTTCATTGGATGGCCTAAATTGAAAGATGCCAGTATATTCTCATGGTTGCCATTAGATCAGTGGATAGAATTCACACCACTAACATAATTGTATGTCTAAATGACATGTTTAAAGCATATTTAAATTAATTTTATACAAAGAATGATTAAAAATTTAATGTACCTCTTGTTGATAACCAAGTATGTTCATTAGTGAGAAATGTATTTTAAAAAATTATAGAGTATATATTCAAACCAGCATTGATTCTAAAATGCATGTCTGTTTACATTCTTAAACTAATGTCTCTTCAACCATTTGCCAAGTGTTTTTTCCACACTCAGAAATATATTTAAAACAAATTATAAAACATATATTCAAACTAACATTGATTCTAACACGTATGTCTATTCACATTCTTAAACTTATGCCTCTTCAACCATTTGCCAAGTGTTTTTTCCCAGTCCATTAGCTAAACTGAGTGGTTGCCTATACATTACTAATTCCCTTCACCTATTTCATAGTTAACTGGTTGCATTACATGCTAAAGAAATTTTTTCATAGTTAACTAGTTGCATTACATGCTAAAGAAATTTTAATTTGTTTGATCTGCTCTAAAAAATTTAATTTGTTTAAATTTTAAATTTCAAAGCTGCTTTAAAAAGATAATTATAAATCACGGTTATAACGATATATTTGAATGCAAAGTAAGCCATTACACCATAAATTTGAGATGCCATATTAGATCACATCGTTTTAGGTTTTTGAAAGCTCTAATAGTCAATATTGTCACAACCAAAGTCGAAGTAAGGATGGGATAAAGCCTCACTGGTTGACATTCTCTTTGAAGGATCGTATATAAGCATTTTTTTGCATAAAAAGATCATAGTAAGACATTTTAATATAGTTCGTTTAATTCTAATATTCTAAATTGACAATATTTATAAATTTGAGAGGAGTACTTACACATAATAAATCTAAGCCACATTCATCTAAATTAGGGATTTTATCCTGGATATACATTGATTTCATAATAATAATTTTTAATTTAATATAGATTAGTTTTATAAAAAGATACAATGTTTTAATGCACATTGATTTAATATATTTGATAATAATAATTTTTAATTTGATATACATTGATTTTATAAACAAATACAATGTTTTAATGGACATTGATTTTAATATAAAACATTTCTTTAACCTATAATGGTTCCAAATCATTTTAATAGAATATCTTTTTAGTCTTTAACACCCTCGTCAATACAATAATGTGTAGTTTAACATATATTACTTTTACATAATAATTTGTAATCAATACAATATTCTGTAGTTCAATGTACATTACCTTTATATGATAATTTGTAATTTAATATAAAATGATTTAATATTAAACATTGTTTTAATATATAATGATTTTATATGTTATTTTGTAATTTATGTGATTTAATATATAGTGATTCATCTATTATGAATGTTATAAATAATAATTTAATTAATGTGTTTATTAATAACAATTAATGTTAGATCTTAGACTTTTGAGATCCATATTGATAATAAGGTTGTCTTTGGGATTAATCACATTGTAGAGATTTGATATACTTTTCGAACCAACTAATGTGGTTCATCCTCACCACAAATCACATTTGTTGGATGTTTCACACCATTTGTCATGAGGATCAACCACATTAGTTGGTTTGAAAAGTCGACCAAATCTGTACAATGTGATTAATCTGAAAAACAACCTTATTATCAATAAAAATTAAATAACATATTATTTTTTGATAATTACTTTAATCATACAATACATTAATTTATTAATATTTAATATTCATATATGTAGGTTTGAAGTTGAGATTTGGTACAATTGACATATTCTATTTTCTATCTTTCAAATCAATCTAGGATAAAAAAATATTAAGGGAATATTGTAAAGAAAACAATATAAATATATGAAATGGAATAGAAATAAATATGGAGGAGATATGCTTTTCCCCACTATTTATACTTATTATAACAACAGGTTTTTGGACATTTATTTTAATACAAAATATAGGTTTAATTTTATTATTTCAAAATTTGTAATCTTGTAATTTCAAAATTTAATTTAAGTTGCTAATTTCTTTTATACAATTGGTTTCTTAGTTTTTTTACTTAAAAAAACAATGGGGAATTGATATATATTGAATTGAAATAATTTTAATCTAAAAATACATTAATTTATAAACAAAATACAATGCTTTAATGTACATTGATATAATACAAAACATTGCTTTAACCGATAAATGGCACCAAAAGCATAAATAAGAAATCCATTTTTAGTCTTAACGACCCTATCAAATACAATAATGTGAGTTAACATACATACTTTACATAATAACTTGTAATCAATACAGATATTTTGTAGCTCATGTACATACTTTTAATATGATAATTGTAATTTATATAATAAAATGATTTAAATGAAAAACATTATTTAAATAAAATAATAATTTTATCTCTTACTTGTAATTTATGTGATTAAAATATAAGTGATTCATCCATTATAAATGTTATAAATAATAATTTAATTAATGTGTTTAGTAATAAAAATTAATATTATATCCTTTGTGATCCATATTGATAATAAGGTTGTCCTAGGCATTAATCACATTGTAGAGATTTGGTCTATATCTCGAACCAACTAATGTGGTTCATCCTCATGACAAATCACATTTGTTGGATGTTTCACACCATTTGTCGTGAGAATCAACTACATTAGCTAGTTTGAAAAGTTGACCAAATCTCTACAATGTGATTAATCCGAAAAAACAACCTTATTATCAATAAAAATTAAATAGGATATTAATTTTTTGAGAGTTACTTTAATAATACAATGCATTAATTTATTAATGTTTAATATTTCATATATTTTAAGTTTGAAGTTGAGATTTGGTACAACTGACATATTCAATTTTCTATCTTTCAAATCAATCTAGGATAAAAAAATCTTAAGGGAAATATTGTAAAGAAAATCATATAAATACATGAACTGGAATAGAAATAAATATGGAGATACATTTTTTTTTTCGCCCCACTATCTATACTTATTATAACACTAGGGTTTATATCCATAATCAACCATGGTCAATCATGGTCAGCCATGGTTGATGATGGTGAACCATGTTTTATAGAATCAAACATGGTCAACCATAGTCTCTATATGAAAATCAACCATGATCAACCATGGTCCAATGCTGCATTATGACAAGTATTGTCTTAATATGAAATAAACCATGGTTGACCATGGTCCAACATTGAATTTTCATAAGGATTGTCTCAATATGAAGATCAACCATGGTTAATCATGTTTACTTTAGTGTTTATACTATTTATCTTAGTTTTTATATAGATTGGGTTTATAATACTAGTCCCTTGGGTTTAATCTTATTCCTTTAGGTTTGTAATCCCTTGGGGTTTTAGTATTAATCCCTTGGGTTTTCTATTCCCTTCGGTTTATAATATCAATCCGTTAGGTTTATAAAATTAATCATGGTAAACAACAGTCAATCATAGGCAGCCATATTCAACCATGGTCAAACCATATGGATATGGAAATCAATCATGTTCAACCATGGTCCAACGTTTTTCTCACAAATATTGTCTCGATATGAAAGTAAATCATGGTTAACCATGGTTCAATGTTGAATTGTGACAAGAATTGCCTCTATATGGAAATAAACCATGGTCAACCATGTTTATTTTAGGGTTTATAATATTTGTGTTAGGGTTTATATACATTGGGTTTATAATTTTGATACCTTAGGTTTATTATTCCATTGGGTTTATAATATCTGTTGATAATAATACTGAGAGGGGGGGGGTGAATCAGTATTATCTAATTCTTTTACCAAATCTTTCTTATTTATACTTTGAATTATTTTTGCATACCAATACCATAAATAATGAGCATGAACAAGAAAATAAGACAGTCACATCAAAGAACACCAGATATAAGGTGGAAACCCAATGTGGGTGAAAACCACCTGCTGCAATATGTCTCTATCTTCTTTCAATTTAGAAACTTCTTTTACAATGGTCTTGTACTGGTGCAGTCCTTTACTGGTACGCAGGCTGCAACCTGTAGAGAGCTACAACTCTCTCTCGTTTTCCAGTCTCTCCTGGAAGGGAGCTACAACCCCCTACTTCTTT
>APFE030029022.1:0-57444 GCA_000404065.3 Pinus taeda
ACATGGCTAATGACGGGGATGTCCTGCTGCTGAGATGGTCCTCCCTCCTCGTGAACAACCTCAGGATGTGGCAGGGGTAATGGTGTGAAAAGTTCACGAGAGATGAACTCCTCCCATGAAATGCCTTGCTGAGCCAACTGGTGTAATACTACAAGCTGAATCAAACCATAATGGTAAAGGCTCCTATACTGTTGTGCCGGGCTCTTCCTCTGCATTATGGACACCATCCTCTCAATGTTTTGATAGAAGAAAACAGGGATATTCATCATCCGTACCCGTGTGAAGTGCATCAATATGCGGATATGGTACGAATATATTTGTGAACATCTGCCCTCGCAGGTAAAATAGCGCATGATGAGCCTCATCATGGGAGCATACTCACGCCTGAGAAATCTGAATGGAAACACACTTGTCAATAGTCTCATGAATGCTGGTCTAATAAAAGGCTCAACCTGAATAGTGTCCAACACCTTGCGCTTATTCCAAATCTCCCTGACATTAGGTATCCCTGTAGCCTGTGAAATCACCTCGGGTGTCAAAATAAATTCCACCCCGGCAAGATTGACATGTCCATCATGCAAGTGTAAAACAAATAGACGAGCCAACTCCCTGTGGTGCTGAATCCGAGAGATCCTCTTGCAAAACTCATAGCAAGACATGTACTGAAAACATGAGACTGCCATAGGACAAGCCTGTAAATCTGTCAAAGAGGTGGGCTCCTCTCTCCTGTGATGACCGCCTTTTCCCTTTTGAGGCCTCCTCTGTACCTCAATTTCTGAAGCTGATACCTAGTCATCACTCTGCTCATAGGTTTCAGTTTCTGACATTGTTTAGGGAGCAGAGTGGCCAAAATGTCCTGCTGTTTCTGCCTGCAAAATGCTGATTTATATATTGTTTCAAGGGGACAAGGAACATGAGGAGAATGTTAGGGGAGGGGCACTTTTAAAGGGAACATGGGAATAAATATATAAAACAGGGATTTTAAGGGAAAAACATTGCAACAATTATTGCATATGCATCATGATATATATTTTTTACATTGGCATCATGAGGGGTAGGGTTAGGGCTTGAGTGTTTATTTTTTTTTAGGGAAGAGGGGTAGGGTTTAAGTCTCTTATCAAATTTGGAAGGGATATTTAAATAAATAATAAGGAATATGTAATGGGAGGTGGACAATAGGAAAGAAAATGGGATACCTCAAAACAGCATAATAAACCCTAGAAATTTTGACAATTTCAAACCCAAAGCACAATGGAGCTTTTACTTGCAAAATGAAGACCTTTAAAAACACAATCATGATCTTGTTGAACTGTAGCAAGCAATAAATTTTCTTGATCATGTTTTGAGGGCCTACCTTACAAAATTTGGCAAATCGTGGTTCCTTAGCAGCCTGCTAGCGATTTTGTGTAAATGGTGCGTTGATGGGTCGCGTTCACTGCCCAACAGGTCTCACTTTCCTGACGAGTCGCACCCATACAAATTTTTCACTGGCAGAGGTACCCTGACGAGTCGCGCCTGCTTGACGGGTCTCACCTCTGTTTTAACGAGTCGCTCCTCTCCCAAACGCTCTTGCAATTCATTCAAACGCTCAAATGCTCTTGCAATCTGACTTCTCTATCACTTGGATGCACAATGAGGCTTAATGGAGGAAAATAGAGCGTTTATAGCCTTGCTTTGAATAAATTTCATGTCACAACCCACTTTCTAATGTTTTTCCTTTGACACTTTAAAAAACTTGACTTTTTAGTTTCCTTTGTCCTGAAATTGACTGATTTAATGCTTTTGCTCGATTCTTTTTGCAGGGATATCATCTGAGGGATCTTGGCAAGGGATCCAGGGTTACATGTTGTCCTTGGGAATTTTTTAAAATTTCATCATTTTTTACAAAAATTTGAAAAATGACCTTCGCTTTAAAAACAGAGTTTTTAAATCCAAGGTGAAAATTAGCTGTACAAGATAGAAATTTGCGAAGAAACACCTTTAAAATCATCCCTCTGGCTTGCTGAACATTTATTGACCTTCAGAGACATGACCTTGAAGACAAACTTGACCAAAACCCTAGACCTAGGAATTTGACCTCAAGACAAGACAAGACAATCTTGAAAATTTTTAATGACCGAATAACTTTGGTCCAGCAATGCCAAGAGGGGGAAAAAGACACCAGCTCCTCCATCAGGGTTATGGCATGCCTAATGGGATGCAAAGATGACACTGATGAGACACCTACCTATGCAAATGCAAAGAGCTTTGATCGCTGATGGAGGGCTACTAGACCGACTCTAACATCATGAACATCTTGAATCCTTTACTTCCACAACATAGTTCATTGTATGTACTTGTCATCATATATCTTGATAGGATAATATTGTTCCTTAATGACATCTCATAAAGAATTCCAAGTGGGTGCAGCTGAGAACATTGAGGGTTCCCTCTCTTCCCTCTACTCACAATAGGTTTCCAACCAGTCCTTGACGTGGGGGGTGGCTTTGAGGAGTTCAAAAGTAATATTTTCCCTATTGTAAAATTCATGAACCCAAAAATATCCTTCCAACATATTTAACCATTTATCTACGACATTCACATATATTTGGCCTTCAAATATGGGATTTCAAAGTTGGCTTGTACCTTAAAGGGAGTGGCACCTTGAAGTGAACAAAGTTCCTTCTTTAGATTAATTACTCTAGAAGACTTGGAATATAAATATATCCATGAGGATACAAATATTATATATTAAATGTTTGAATAATAATGATACAATGAGAGCGATAGGCTTGCTTATATACGAAGCAGGTGTCTCTTCATGGAGAGTCATATCTCATTTAGACATGCCTCTTCAACCTAATTACTAGTTTAACTAATCATTATTTATGATTATTATCATTTACATTAGTTTACATTATTTCGTATATATTTATTCATAACATTTCCTTCCTCCTCAAAAATCTTTGTCCTCAAAGCTTGTTAATGAAAAAGGCTTGATCTCTTTTTCGGCTTCGAATGTCTTTCTATCTCAAAAAAGTCATCTTCGTCGATACAAGATGATATGATCTTCTAAGTGACAAACAAAATTGTCGCATTGAGAAGGGATCAGACCATCCTAGATTAATCCTCTGTGGAATATTATGATCACTGGTATTTTGTAGCGAATTGTCATCGTAGGACTGGACTGAGGTTATTTCAATATTCTTTGGAAAATCAGCTTATTGTTTGTTCTGAATGGTACATATACGTAGCTTGATTGAGTTGTCTACTCTCATGATTCATATGTTGATAGAGAACTTTTTCGGTTTGACATTCCCTTATTAAGTGTGTAGAAATTTTTTTATTTACTTCAGGGGATGGTGTTGTTAAGTTGGTTACAAAACCTTCACTTGGGATGTTAATCATCTGAACTGAAACATCTAAGTGTGTTGTTTATTCGACTGACTTGTGTTTTTGAGTTGTCATATTCACTGGATCGGTATTTGTTCCCTTATATTCAACTTGGACTGTTACGACTGGAGATTTTGATACATCTTCTTGAGTGAAGTGTTCTAACTTGTCTTTTTTCTTATCATCCTTAAGTTTCTTAATTTGAGTGAGTAGACTTTGATTATGGTTTCTCAGATGTAAAAGTTCTTTGATTTCTGATTTATCAACCTTATTTTCAGTGTTTTGAATTTTAAGCTTTTCATCTTTTAGATCTCTGATTTGTGCTAATAAATTTTTATTAAGGTTCTTTAAACACAAGGTTTCCTCTTCTTGTTCTGATAAGTGCTTCTTGAGTTCTTTCTTTGTGAACTTAGTCTTCTTCACTTGTGTCAGTAATTTTTTGACATGGTCCTTGAGACGAGAGATTTCTTCATCCTTTTCCATTACTTCTTTGTAATGCATATCCACAAGATTTTTATGTTCTTGTTCTAATGCTTTCTTGTTTTGCTAAAGTTTGGTTGTTTTTCCATTCTCTTGATCTTTTAGCTGCACTTTCTTGGTACACTAGATTACATCATTTTTGGGAGTGATGATGGACATTCAACTTGCAATTGGGATTCCATTTTTTTCTCTCATTAAAATCAGCATATTGTCGCTCAAGTATTGTCATTAATTGTTCTATATCTCTTGCAAATGATTGTTTTTGTTCATTAGATAGAGATTCCATATATTTTTATTTTTTATCTCCCTCCCCTTACTAAACTTTTTTTTTTTAATTGAATTTAACTCTCTTTCTTTTTCACCTTTTTAATAGTTTTATCCTTAAATATATATTTAATTTTTCTTATATATTTAAAATAAAGTTGACTACATAATAATTTATATATTATAAACTATCATATAACTTAATATACATATAAGTTATATAATTTATAAGATACGAAAGGTTACAATTTATGGAGGGACATGACAGTGGCTCAATAGCGATGGTTGAGGCTATCGAAAAGGCGATGAAGACTTGTCAGGCAAATTAACCAATGAATGTAGTAGTTGTCAAGTGTTATCGATAGGGAATGTGGTTGACGGAAGAAGGGCTTCGAGTGGCCGGGTGGAAATGTGATTAGAAAGGGCGGCTCGAGGGGAAGACCATTAGCAAAGAGCATAGGGCATGTGACGCCAGGAGCTGGGATAGGGGACGGGTGACAGAAATTGGATCCTCTTTGTTATTTCTTTTCTATAGTATGCATTGAATCTATGGTGATTTTTTTGTGGTGGTGGTTTTGATTAATGTTGACTTGCGGTCATTGAAACCAGAGCCTTTTTGGTGATTGTTTTTCCATGGTTGTTTTGATTAGAGTGGACCTGCAGTGATAGGAGCAGTCGTTGCGGTAACGGGGCAGTGTGTCAGGCATGGACTGCGTCTTGAAGGAAATATGCAGCGACGTTGCAGAGTGGACAATGGTTATAAGAGAAATCGTTGCGGTAACAGGGCAACGTGTCGAGCATGGACCGCGTCTTCTGTGGCAGTAGCAACAGAGTGCAATTAATTTTTTTTATTTTTATTTTTTACTTTCAATTATATATATATATATATATATATATATATATATATATATATATATAACTCTTTTTTTTTTACTTTTTGTTTCGAGCTATAGTTGTTGGTGGTTTTGTTTTGCTTTTTTTTTTTACTTCCTTTTTTTTCCTTTTTAATTGGCTAAGGGCTTGAGAAATGGAGAAATTCCAACTTTGAGTGAAATACTTCAATTATATGACAACAACGTTGACAAATGTTGATGGCCAAGGGTCGGATCAAACTAGCTCTTTATGCAGCGATTAAGCGACTAGATGATCGAACAGCTCTGATACCAAATGAAACGAACAAAGTTCCTTCTTCATATTAATTACTCCAGAAGACTCGGAATATAAAGATATCCATGAGGATACAAATATTATATATTAAATGTGTGAATAAGAAGGATACAATGAGAGGAATAGGCTTGCTTGTATACTAAGAAGGTGTCTCTTCATAGAGAGTCATGTCTCATTTAGACATGCCTATTCAACCTAATTACTAGTTTAACTAATCATTTTTTATGATTATTATCATTTACATTATTTCCTATATATTTATTTATAACACGTCTCTAGAATGGTTGCCAGAAGAGGATGTCTCGCATGTGGGAATTTGTTGGAGGATCTGGGAAAAGTTGTCCATCATCACGTTCATTTGTCACCTGAGGGATTCTTTGAGAAATATTTTGAAAGGATACCCTACTCCCTCATCATTCTTTTTTTCCGCCATGGGAGGTCCTCGGGGCCAACGAGGCTAGTCTTGCAAATGTTCAACCAGTTCGAGCCCTAACTCCTTATACCCCAACCTCGCTAGGGAGATGCACAGAAAGACAAAGAAAGAGCAAACCGTTGTGATACCATTGATCCAGACTTATGTAGGAACACAACAGAATACAAATATAAACATAAATACAAAAAAGCAGTAGAAATAAATCTTCATTTCATTAATATCAAATAATTGAAAGATGCTTACATACAGAATGGAAATAAACTAGCTTGGGTGATGGTATCTTATCTTTGAGACAACATGTGGAAGCTATATGCCTCTGAATTATGCTACAATGAGGCTCAAGGGCCTTTTTATTATTGAACAATAAAGGAAAGCCCTAAACAACCCAAATCCTAACCCTAGGAGATGGAACACCAAGAGTTTGTGGGCCCCGTTGGGGTTAGTTGGACAACCAACTTCCCGAGGTTCTAACTTGGTCATATGATCTTTGCTTGGCGCATATGATACCTTGTTAGAAAGATCTCTCCGAGTACTACAATATTTCTGGTGTGCCTGTTGTGGGCCTCAAAAAAACATTGTTTAGGGGGTCAAAACAGCTCTGGAAGTTCAGTACCTAGAAAAACAGATAAAAATAGTAAATTGTGTTATAATCAAGGAAACTTATGAAACCAACTCGAGGTCAAGGTGGAATAGGTGAGTGGCCACCAATATCCACCTCGATCAATTTTGTCCCTTTAAAAATGTGTATTTCCACCTGAATCAGAAATTAACTTAAAAAACATTCAACTTGGAGCTCCTTTCATTATTAAGGAATGTGGGCGATTTTAAAATTTTCTTGTTTCAACTCTATTCGGCCTTGGACTAGTGTCAAGCCTCTTTTAGCTAATGCATCGACCATTATGTTTAGGTGCCTATAGACATG
The DNA here is from genome assembly GCA_000404065.3 of Pinus taeda. Taxonomy (NCBI): domain Eukaryota; kingdom Viridiplantae; phylum Streptophyta; class Pinopsida; order Pinales; family Pinaceae; genus Pinus; species Pinus taeda. Next base: position 6,639 of record APFE030029022.1, read on the forward strand.
AAAGAATTCCAAATGCTCAAACTGAGAGGTTAGCAAGAGAATCCTTTGGATAATAGGGGGGAGATCAAAGCATGTGTCTCTCCTAACCTTAACCACCTCATGAAAAATTACCAACGAGTCAAAAAAAACCATAAGATAGTTAACATTTCTTGTCAATGTGATTTCTGGGCCTTTCAACAAATCTAAAAAATATGCCTGATTGTTTGTTTGTGACCAAGGCCCCAAGCAAATTGTGCCACAAATTTTTCATCGAGGCAAAATAATACCCCTCTCGCTCGAGCGTCCCCCTATTAATTCCATTTTTTAAACATTAAATATTCACAACTTATTTTTTTAAATAATCTTAATTCTTAATATATTCAAGAAATAAAATAATAAGTCAAAATTTCATAAACAATAAGGTGCAATCTAGCTTATAGATGAAATGGTTTTCTTCACTTGAATCTGACAATACAATTTCAAGCAATATTGTGAATTTTTGTTGTTTAAAATGCATTTTTAAATGCATAAATAAATTCAATACCCTAAAAAACCCCACTCCAATTAAACAACTTAAGTCATATTTTCAAAAATATATACCGAATTTTAGTTAAAATAAACCTAGAAAAATACCAAAAAAAATCCATTTCACTTATTAATTAAACTACGCAAAACAATAATAAATATAAATATATATAACATTTTTTATTTTTATTTTTTAAATATAATAAACTAAATATATTTATAATAAATCGCTGATCTCAAATTGTGAAAATATTTAAATGAATAATAATTTATATTTGAAAGTTCATGATAAGATAAATATATGAAAATGATGTGTTATTTAAATCTATTTTTTAAATAACTTACATATGTGTTCGTTATTAGTCTTAATTCGTGAGTGGTGAGAATAGAATAGACTCTTAACTCTTAAAATATTAAAACCAATGTTATGAGATCCTAGTCAACTTCAAATATAACCAATTAAGGTGATAATATAATAATTTTAATAAAAATATAAAAATAAGTATATTATAGAAATATAGATTTTAAATAAAATTATTCTTTTTAATATATATATATATATGCATGAGAAAAAAAAAAATGGGTTTCCGGTTTTTGGACCTTGATAATCGTTACTACTTTAATGGTGGTAATAGATACATAAATTTTATAAAAATAATAAATGTATTGGGTAGGTTTATTCAAAAGGGTGTAGTCTTTAGTGCGACTTTTTGGAGGCTTTTCCGGTGGCTTTTTCCGGTCAAATTTCTCTAAAATCCGGCAGCAATTTATTGAAATTGCAAGCTTGATAGGTAATTTCTGCACAATCAAAGCGTCCTAGGGGTTTTTCAGGGTGCTGAATCCAAATATGAAGTTAAAAAACCATTTTAAATAATACAAATCAAGATTTAACCTCAATTTTTTCCACCAGATTACGTCACCGGAATCTCCAAAAAGTCGCACTAAAGACAACTCCATTCAAAAGGAGTATTTTATTGGTTCAATTACAGAATTTTAAGAGTGTTGAGAGAATTGAATGTGATTTCTTAATAGTAAAAATGTTTTAATGATGAAAATTTGACCAACTAAATTAACACTCAAAATATTTTATAAAATTTATATGTTATTTAAATATTTTTAAAATTATTATATAAATATTTTTATATTTTTAAAAATTAAAATAAAATAAAATAATTATATATAATTATCATAACTTTTATACATCAAAATTTTATAATATTAAATAACATTATCTAAAAGAATTGGAAATTTAAAATGTAAAGAATGGATAATTTTACTTACTAAAATTTTTGGGGTCCGGGATAGATGATAATCAAGTCATTGTTAAGGCACTCCTAGATATTAATTTATCGGTTCAATTCCCTATCCTATTTGGGTGTTATTCTTGGACATGACCATGATGTAGCCTCACCATTGTTGAACTTACAAAAAAAAATACTTACTAAAAAAAGTATATTGAACAACAAAACCAATAAATAAACAACTATAGAAAATTCATCTTGACAAAGAACTAGATCCTATTTATCTCGTGCTTACATTGTTTAGTTTTGTTAATTTTTTACACATGGATAAGAGTGTCTATAATGCTTTATTTATTTATATACACATATCCTTAATGTAATTATAATTTATATACACATTTTTTATACAATGGAATTAGAGTGTAGAAAAAGAACTATGTAATGTATATTATTTATATTAGTATAGTTATATAAATTAAATGGCTAACAAACATTGATAGACATTAAAATATAATTTATTAGCCATTTAATTTATGTAAAAGTGAGAATTTGTAATGCCTAGCCATAAGTGGAGGTCGCAAACACACCGCATAAGATTTGAAACAAAAAAATGGTTTGGAAACTCTTGATTTCATCCTTTAGATTGTGTATACTATGAAGAATATTCTAAGATTATTAAATCTAAACCATCTATGCATTTTTATTCTTTAAAGAAGGGAAATTCTAGAAGCCCTATTCCGAAATAGTCCATAGTTGTTGATGCAGTTAAAGTAAAATGATAAATAAAAAAAAAAATTAATATTTTGAAATATAAAAAAATAAAAATTAATATTATGATAGATTTGTTAAACTAATAAGTATTTATTCTTAGTGGGGTATTTTTCAAAACTCCTTAGTAAAGGATTGGACCTTTATGTCCTTATTTAGTATAGTTTCATTAGTTAAGTGGATATTGAATTCATTGGATGAGGGAATATAGTACATAAAATGAGGTGATGTTAAACATGCAATGTTGCTTTTTCTTATGGATTTGGATCTGAGGATTACAGATCGGATTAAACTCCACTAACTCTAGTTTATCCTTAGGCTTATCTAGTGGATCCACTCACAACTTCCATGGGATTCAAAGAGTAGGGAGTAGGTGGGGTAGATATAGGGATGATAGAGCAGTAATCCAAGAGACTAGTCAATTGTTCTAGGCACAATTAGTGTATCACCCACCAAATATGTATTGTCATGGATTTATTGTTTCTGTCTCTGTTAGAAGTGAGAGGCAAGGAGTTTATTGCATTAATTTTGGACCTAACTCTACTAGAGGGAAGTAATGGTTTACCAATAAGAGCACTTAGCCTAAAAAGAGATGGAATGTAGTAAAGAACAAAGGGGAAGGGTTTCATTGGTTTTGGATAAATATATTGCCCTTCATCATATTCTTAATCAAGTTGATACTTCCTTGACATGTTAGTTTTCCACTCGTCATATATCAAGGGATATTTTGAACTCTTGGTTCTCTCAAGTCTCATCTCTAGTCTTATGTTATTTTCCTATGTTTCATGGTTTCAAGTAGGGTGTAGGTTTTAACCCTATATAGAAATTACTTGCATATGAATTCTAAAACAGAAAATAAACAATGCGAGAGAATAACACATAAAACACATATACACAGAGATTTCCCCATGGATCCCAAAACCGAGACTACCAGCTTGATTTTTCATTATGTTCCTTTCAATTTATAATGCATATTTATACATGTCAAAGCGTCCAATACCATGGACCGAAAACCATCGCGTCCAAAACCATCTGTGAAAATCATGCACAAAACCATAGGTGGGTCCACCCAACCTACTATAGGGTCCAAAAAACAAAATTTTTTGGGGCGCTGCCCCGGACCCCATAGAGGGGGGTTACCTACACCCCTCAAACCCCCTGTGACCCCCCCATTGTGCAATCGGTGCAATGAAGGGGAGGCTCCACCCCCCTTTAACCCCCCGATTAACTACGTGGGCTAGTCGTGGAAAGAATATAACACAACCCAACATTCTCCCACTTGTTGTTTTCTTTCCATAGGGAACCACAAGAGAGCTTAGTCATTTATCTAGCCCTGCAACGGCCATTGTTTCTCTACACCAAGAGAACTTCTCAGTGCTCACGGATTTTTTTCAATGCATCTACAGTATTCTTCAAAGTGTCCACCTTTACCAGCAACATCTTTTTGTCTTCTATCATATCACTCACAAAGTGATATTGAACATCAATGTGCTTTGTCATTGAATGATATGTAGGGTTCTTTTCCAAGAAAATTGCACTTTGGATGTCACAGTCTATCCTTATGGCTCCCTGTACTAACCCCATACTTGAACACAATCTCTACAACCTAACTGCTTCCTTGCTTGCATGAGTGGCTGCCTTGTATTCTGTCTCTGTAGTTGATAGTGCCACTACATATTGTTTCTTACTCATCCAACTGACTGCACCTCCAAATAGGTTAAACACATACCCACTTGTAGATATTCTCTGATCCAAATCTCCAGCCCAGTCTACATCAACAAAGCCATGAATATCCAACACTCTATCAAATCTTGGTCTTCCTTGGTAGCACAAACCATAATCACTAGTGCCATGCAAATACCTGAAAACTCGCTTCACTATTGTCCAGTGCTCCTTCCCTGGTTTTGACATAAACCTGCTCAATACTCCCACTGCATGTGCAATGTCTAGTCTAGTACAGACCATTGCATACATCAGGCTACCGACTGCAATTGCATATGGAACGCGGGACATGTCTTCTTCCTCTTTTTGTGTCTTGGGACATTGTTCAGCAGATAACTTCACACCTACAAGAATAGGGACCTTCACCGGTTTACTATCTTGCATATTAAACCTCGCAATATTGTCTTGACATACTTCCTCTGGTTTAACTAGAGCTTCCTCTTTGCCCAATCTCTTTTAATTTCCATGCCCAAAATATAGTTTGCAGCACCAAGATATTTCATGTTGAATTTGGAGGACAATTGGGTCTTCAAATCCTGGATAATTTCGTTGTCATTTCCAACCAGCAACATATCATCCACATACAAGACCATATAAATAACACGGTCACCAATTAACACACAGTGATCTTCTTTGCTTCTAGTGAAGCCAAGTCCCCATATAAACGTATCAAATTTTTTTACACCACATCCTTGGTGATTGTTTTAACCCATACGATACTTCTTTAACTTGCATACCATTTCTTTCTTACCCTTCACCGCAAAAAATTTAGGTTTCTTCATGTAGATCTCTTCTTCCAGATCCCCATGAAGAAATGTTGTCTTCACATCCATCTGTTCTACCTCAAAATCAAAAGCAGCAGCAACAGATAAAAGTAATATAATAGAAGCTACCTTGGCAACAGGAGAAAAAATATCACCAAAATCAATTCCCGACACCTAGAATAACCTTTTGCTACTAACTGAGCTTTGTATTTCTCCCCCTTTCCTTCTACATTTATCTTCTTCTTGAACACCCATTTGCTGCCAATGGGTTTCCTTCCATCCAGCAACTCCACCAGATACCAAGCCTCATTTTTGTGCAAAGATGCCATGTCATCAACCATGGCCTCTTTCCAGAGTTTGCCATCCTCTAAATCTACTACTTCCTTCACAATTCTGGGATCATTGTTAGCAATAGATAAAGCAAAAATTGAACAGAAAGCATATGGACTATGCCTTTCTGGTTGCCTTCTTTCTCGAACTGATCTTCTCACACTCAGAGTTTGTGGCTCTTAATCTTCTAATTCCTCCTTTATTGTAGAGTCTGATTCTTCCTCTTTAATCTCAAACTCTATCTTCTCAAGTTCCTTTGGTTGGACTTCATGTTTAATAACATCTTTTACCTCTCTGAACACCACATCACGGCTGTACACAACCTTCCTTGTTACTGGGTTCCAAAGCTTATAACCTTCTAAACCATCCTTATACCCAATAAAGATGCACTTTTTAGATTTACTATCCAACTTGGTTCGTTTCTCCTTTGGAACATGTACATATGCATCAGATCCAAATACCCTCAGATGTGAAAGAGAGGGTTTCTTACCAGTCCATACTTCTTGTGGAGTCTTATCCTCCAACGTTGATGAAGGTGACCTGTTGACCAGGTAACATGCAGTATCCACCGCCTCTGCCCAGAATTCCCGTCCTAATCCGGCACCACTGAGCATGCTTCTTGTCCTTTCCATCAACATCTTGTCCATTCTTTCTGCAACTCCATTTTGCTCAGGTGTGTATGGATCAGTCTTCTGTCGTGCTATACCACACTTCTTACAGAATTCTTCTAATTCCTTACTACAAAACTCTCCACCGTTATCTGTCCTCAACACCTTTATCTTCTTCTCTGTTTGGTTTTCCACCAGAGCCTTAAATTCTTTAAACCTGTCAAAGACTTCAGATTTTTTCTTAAGGAAATATATCCATGCATTCCTTGAGAAGTCATCTATAAATTATACATAGAACATAGACTTAGCTAGTGATGGAGCCTTCACAAGTCCAAACACATCACTGTGCACAAGTTCTAATATATGTTTCACCCTTTTACCACCAGAGGGGAAACTCACCCGATTCTACTTCCCATATACACAATTTTCACATAAATCAAAATCCAGAGAGCTATTACCCATACCTTCTACCATACCTTTACCATGAAGTATTCAAAGGCCCTTCTCTCCAATATGTCCAAGCATTTGATGCCATAGCATGGCCTTCTCTCCAAAGACCACTATATTTTTTGCTCCACTTTCAGGAACCACAGAACTGTTGCACCCATCAATAATAGTGCTACTTTGCATCTTGTACAGAGTTCCAATTCGAACTCCCCGCATCAATTCCAGTTCCCCCCAAACCATCTTGCAGGTATCCTTCTCAGACATTGTTTTTACACCTGCATCATCTAGCTTGCTTACAGAAATCAGATTTTTGGCTAATGCGGGAATATGCAGAACACCCAGAAGTGTTCCAACCCTTCCACCTTGCAACTTGAACTTTACTTTTCTGCAACCAATGATTTTAGCCTTCCTATCATCCCCTAAGAAGACATCACCACCATTTTATTTATCATACTCATAGAACCACCCTCTGTGGGAGTGAAGTGATAAGATGCACATGAGTTAATCAACCATGCCTCATGATCTACATGTGTACTTGAAGAAGCCAAGTACACATCCCCACCTTCATCTGAGGTGGTTTTCACCTCTACAGAAGGAGCATCATCAGATCCCTTTCCTTTATCAGGAGCTTTAGATTTACAGTCCCTTTTGTAATTCCCTTCCTTTCCACATTTCCAGCACACCACCTTTACAGGTTTTCCTAGATATTTAGATCTCCCTCTAGATTTAAACCTCCCACTTGATGACTTATTTTTGTTTCTTATCTGGGACTGTCCTCGTATAGACAAGGCATCACCATTCTGGTTCTCCATATTTTTCCATCCCATTTCCTCTGTCAACAAGGATGGGACTATTTCATCAAACTACAAGGAATTGCATTGCTACCTATTGCAATAACCAGACTATCCCACGAATCTGGTAGAGAACACAACAAACTGATGCACTTATCTTCATCTAAAATTTTAATATCAACAGATAATAACTAACTTACCAAAGTATTAAATGCGTTCAGATGCTCTATCATTGAGTCTCCATCTTTCATCCTCAGGGTATACATCTTTTTCTGTAGGAACAATTTATTCACCAAAGAGTTAGATTGGTACAAAGTCCCTAACTTGTCCCACAAAGCCTTCACCGTAGCTTCCCTTGATACATTTAGCAATACTAAATCTGAGACACACAATCGTATTGTGCTCTTTGCCTTCTCATCCAACTTCTTCCATTCTTCATCGGAAACTCCCGTTGGTTTAGTACATGGATCTACCGTGATCCACTGATCTTTATCCACCAACAAATCCTTCATCTTGAGTTTCCATAAATCAAAACTCTGACCATTAAAATTCTTGATCTCTATCTTTCCACTACTCGCCATCTTCTTTCACCACCAGAATTGATCCTACAGATCTCCCACTGAATAGGGTCTACCACAGGCCCAAGCGAAACCCCTCAGCAACAAAGGTGTCCCCTTGAAGCCAAAAAAACTCTGATACTAAATGTAGGTTTTAACCCTGTATACAAATTACGTGCATATGAATTCTAAAACACAGAAACTAAACAATGTGAGAGCATAACACATAAAACACATATACACAGAGATTTTCCCCTGGATCCCAAAACCGTGACTACCAGCTTGATTTTTCATTATGTTCCTTTCAATGTTACAATACATATTTATACATGCTAAAGCATCCAATACCATGCACCAAAAACCATTGTGTCCAAAACCATGGACTGAAAACCATCGCATCCAAAACCATGTGCCAAAACATGCACAAAACCATAGGTAGGTCCGCCCAACCTAATAGAGGGGGGTTACCTACACTCCTCAAACCCCCTGTGACCTCTCCTCTACACAATCAGTGCAATGAAGGGGGGGCTTCCCCTCCCCCCTCTAACCCCCCGGTTAACTACATGGGCTAGTTGTGGAAAGAATATAACACAACCCAACATAGGGTTCCAGTAGGTTTATATTTAATTTTAAGGAGGATTCCCTCTATATACTTTAAGGTATATTGTTTCTAAATAATTCCCCTCTCACACTCAAGCCATGACACCCTATATTTTATGCTTCCTACAAAACATTGTAGAGATCGCCAGTTTGGGTAAAACTCTCAGCTTTGTCAATGGTATTTTGGTCAAAATGGGCCATTAAGTTGGGAAGCTTCGAAAATGTTCCATTTTCATGGATGATAGCTTAATTAATAGTACAAAATGCTTTATGGCTCAGATTTTGGTCAATATAGACCTTTCTAACGAGATTTTTGAGTCAATTGACCTAATTCTAGGGCAAATTCAATATTCTTAGTTGTTGGATTATGCTCACTTTTCTTCTCATTGTGTTTAATGCCACAAAAATGGTCATATATTAGCAAATTGTTCCAAACCATTTGCATGGAAGTTATAGAGGAAGTTTCTTTCCAAAGGAGTCCTATATGGTCTTAAGGGTCTATGGGACTCCATTTGATAATGGTATTAATTTCGAAGAGCTTGGTGAAGTTTTATTGATTGTGAATTTGGAGGTATTGTGATCAATAGAATATGATTGGGGACTTCTTAATACAATTAATCAAAGGAGCTTAAGATAGCCTCTCATCAGTAAACTTAACTCTTTAGGTATCTCATTAAGGGACTTTCTTTCCATCCACACAATTGCAGTTTTCTATCTTCTATGATGCAAGAACTAGTGCTCACATCCTCTAGAATAAGTCTACCCATACTAAACTTTTGAAATTTTTTCTTGAGTCCTTGGATTATGTGGGTGGGGGATTGTTTTTCCATTAGGGGGTAGTGAAAATTCCATTATAATAAATTTCCCTCATATTTAGATCTATATGACCCAAATATCCTTAAGAGCCTACATGATATCTTGGAGCCATTTTGCTTCTCATCAATATTATATAGATTTGAGGATTCCTCGGCCTATTTGGTGAGGAATTCCAAGGGGGTGGCTACTAAAATGTGTGATCAAGAATAATTCCTTCAGTCACAAAGTATAGTCCTTTTGAGAGTCTCAATATTAATGTGTTTAAGGATCTAAGAGGTATATCAATGGGCATGAAGTATAATTTAGACATGCCCAAGAATGTGCAACGAAATAAATTAATCAATGAAGATAAAAGTTGATTATCAAGGCCCTTAGAGTAGGCCAATCTCCTTCTACATTTCCCTATTAAAATTCATTTCCATGAATGTGCAAGGATCAAGAGGACCTAGCCAAGAAACTAATCCTAAAGGGTTTAAAAAATATAGAACAATCTAATGTTTTAATGCTTCAAGAGTATATGGGGTTACATACTCCTTTAGTGTCAAGGTTGAAAATAATTATAGGAGGGTGGGATTTTATGTTAGTTGATTATGTTGGTCTATATAAAGGGGTTATAATTGGTTGAAACCATAATTTATCCCTTATCATCTATTTTTATATAGAACTCTTCATTTGAATCTTGGGGTTCTTGATCACATTACTCAACATATATGGTCCTTATGAAGATAAGAAAGCATTTTTGTAACAGCTTCTACAATTTTAGGTCTATAAATATGAAAATGTATTCTTTAGGTGTTGACAGAACTTAAATTTTATGGTACATAGATCTAAAATCATGGGAGAAAGTGCCAAATTGGATGCCCTATCTAGTTTCTTTTCTTAATCATCTAGAAATAATACATCTGGTGGATGTTTATCCTTTGGAGGTGGTGATGGAGTTGTAATTCCCCCAACACAAGGGGTCTCTCTGGTATGAAGTCCCAACTAGACTTCACATCATTTGGAGTAGGGGCCCCACCCAGGAAATAAGGTCAGTTGTCATTATTCTTAGGAATTTTCCTTGGCTGCAATTATCAATATAAGAGATTATAGAAAAAATATTTGAAGCAAGAAATTAAGTTGACCCTATGAGGAATATAATCATAATGTATATATGGTAATTTCACATAAGGGAAAAGAGAGAGTGAGCTCTAGAAGAAAAGTGATTGTATTATCCTAAAGGAGACACACAATAGGATAGAAAGAATCATTAGTTAACCTATAAAAATTCACAAGATAACAATGATAATAAAATCAAGTAACAATGCAAATTCAACAAGATGCATACCAAATCCAATGAAATAGTTCATTTTCATTAGTATGGGTTAACATAAACATACATTGCAAAAAATGAAAGAAGAGTCTCACAATGATTTACGACATATGCATGAAAGAATGTCATCTCTAAGAGCTTCATATATTAAGTGAAATTCACAAGCTACACAATTACAATGCTACTACACTAGTACCAATAGTATAACATTAAGTCACCACTTGCTCCTCTAAAGAAAGATCTTCTCTCCCATGCCAAGCTAGAGAAGCCAAGGTGAAAAGTCCCAAATTCCCATCCCTTAAGCAATGAGGGTGCATTTATAACAAATGAGGTGACTCTTCACCTCCCATGTGACTTTTGACCTCCTTCATGACTCTTGAGCTACTACTATGACTTTTTGAATTCCTATGTGACCTTTGAACTTCTACATGACTTTAAAACTTTCTAGTAACTTTTCACATTCCACGTGGGACCCTTGGGCTTCCACACATTTTACATTTTCTCATTTTTTGCAGATTACATAATCACATTACAGAAATGATGTGGCAAAATACACTGACACTTATGACTTTTGTAATGACACTTTGAGAAGCCACGACTTGGCGACAATGACATAGGACTTCATTTCATTAACGCCAAGCTCTTCTCCTTACTGTTATGACTTTGAATTCTTCAAGAAGGATCTTTGTTTGTTCCTCATGTTCACCCTCCAAAGGGTCTATATGAGTGTCAAAACCTTCCAATTTAGCATGATTTTCCACCTCTTTGTCTTGGCCTGAGGTTCTTTATATCTTTCATGATGGTTCCTCCTTTTGCTTCTTCTTCACAAATATATGCTTGTAACCTCTCCTTGATAACCTCCCTTAAGCATCACCCTACCATGTTGAGATGATAACAACTAAAAATGGAATCCACTCATGAAAAGCAGACATTAGTTCGGAAACCACCTATTCTACCTTTGCTTGCTCATGGAATATGCTTACTGTGATAGGGAAACATGAAAGGACTTTGAGAGAAGGAGGCTAAGAATTGTGTAGTTGAGGGCTATAAGGACCCAGGGATGCCCATACTTTTCATTGGAATTGTGCAATGCGCAATTAGGGAACGCCTATCAAGGTTTTGCGTAGTGGGGAAGTTTAGGAGTCAAGGTGGTGAGCTTGTTGATTGAGGATGCGTAGTGTGTAGTACTCAAGGGAGAGGAGGCATAGATTGCACAGTTGAGAATCAAAGGGTTGATTGATGACCTCACTATCCCCTAGAACTACACAATGCACAATATGAGGCAATATAGAACGAAGGTACTGCGCAATGAGTCATTTTGGTTAACAAGAGGGATAGGACTAGCCACTGTAACTGCGCAATGTGCAGTGATTGAGGGGCAAACTCCAAGGATTGCGTAGTTAAGGGTTGTAGTGACCTAGATATGAACTACTACCCACTAGAACCATGAAATACATAGTAGGAGACCCACTATATGAAGGTATTGCACAGTTGAGCATGTTAGGAAGACAAGGAGGCAGGTTAGGGCATTGTAATTGTGCAATGCGCAATAGTTGAAGGGTACTACATAGTTGTGCATGATAGTGAAATAGGGATAGCTCCACTATCCATTGAAACTATACAATTTGCAATTTGGGGTAGGAGGAAACATGAACTGTGCAGCTGCCAAGGCTAAGAAAATAGGTTGATGTTCTAGACCCCAGGGTTTCTCAATGTGTAGTTGAAGGAGGTTGTCCTTAAGATGAGCAAAGGGTATAGGTCCGAGAGGTAATGATTCCATCATTAAGACTTAGGAGTGTACATAATACTCATCAATTTCCTAGAAGATTAAGTATTCTCGTGAGTTGTGCAAGATGTGAGGATAGGTATGAACTCCAAAATTGGCTAAGTGTTGGATCAATGGAACAAGGGAGAAAATATGATGCAAACCAGTTCCAAAACTAAATAACGCACATGTATACCATAAAACATAAGCCAATAGAATTAATTATACTAAAAATCCACATGCATACCTTAAAACAACAACAAAGCAACACTTATTTCTAAGTGTGATAGTTGAATTGTAACTTTACAACACTTAGAATACAAATTGAGACACAAGTTTCGAATGACACCAGAAAGTGTGCTAAGCTATGAGAGACTGTTTAGTGCATATTCTTATGATATATAAGATCAACTAATGTAAAAGAGTGATCTAGAACTACCTCTAGTGGTGCGCTAAAGTACAATACATGTAGGAGCAAAAGCTCTCAAGAGTGACACTTGCGACAATAAGAATAAGTGAAAACAACACTTGTAAAAGCTAAAGAAAATGAAATCGACAAATGCAAAAGTGAAAGGAAGCAAAATAAACACTTGTGAAAATGAAAGTAAGAAAAAATGATAGTTGTGAAAGTGAAAGCAACACTTATGAAAATGAAAGTGTGCAAAAGTGATACTTGAGAAAATTCACTCAGATGATGATATATTTGCAACTAAGAGTGAGAGAGACTATCAACTAGAATTGCATATTGACTATCCATAGGGATTACACAGTGCCATGTCAACTATGTAAGCATTGTCATCAGGGGTTGCGCAATGTTTAGGAGTTGCACAATACCTGGCATTAAGGATTGTGCAATCATCGTTTCCATAGACTGATTGATCTCAAGGATTACACAATGCTTGAATTCAAAGATAGAGATTGATCATTAAGCTTGTTGAAAAGAAGTGTGCTTATAGATGCATTGAAATCTAAGCACGTGCAAGCAAGTGACTTCAACACTTTAGAATCTCAGAAGAAGACTTAAGAACTTGGAAAACATCAACCAACCATGAAGTGGTAGTGGACAACTTGAAATAACATGTCATAAGATCACAGGGAGCCTCTAAAATTCAAAAATAGGAAAAAAATTTGGAGGGTGTTTTTCGCAACGACAATAGGAGGCAAATCCCACTTGGTCAAATAACGTAGAAAAGTTTCATGAGATATCAAATAGCTTGGAAAAGTTTCTTATTCATGAGGACCTCTTACCATAAATACAAATTATTTTTCCATGGGTTTGTAGTAACAAGTTCTCAAACCATTTCCCATTATTACTAGAAATTGATCTTCTAGTGCAAAAATTAGGGTCTCCCTTTAAGTACAATCCTAGGTGGAGTTTAGAGGATGACTTCAAGGCTCTAATTAAATGTTGAAAATAGCAACAAGAAATGTTAAAATTAATATCAAGAAAAATCCTAATTTAATTTGTCCTTGAATTAATTTGGGAATTAAATTGTAATTATAATTCTCATAGCAACTTGTAATATTTAACTAAGTTAATTTGACTTAGTTGGCTCAATTAATTCGAGTTGGGGGTCCATCAAAATTCATGTAGAGTGGTTCCTAAATTTTAGGGGCCCATGTTGAGTTCTTTTTAGTTGTAATTATTTAATTTAGTTTAACTGAGTTAAATTTAGTTAAACTAGTTCCAACAGATGGAGGAATTAGTGGGAGTTCCACTAGTGGGGTGTAACCTGCAGTAGTGAGGTGTAACAAGGACTGCTCAACTAGTAAATTGAAGATTCGCTCATAGTTAACTCATGCATGTTAGATCGGAGAAAGACCCAGTTGAAATTGGAGTTCAGGGACAATGCACTATCAGTTGTAAAATCATATAAATTAAACAGATGGTGCATGCAGTTAGAAGAAGGCCTAAAATAAATCATTCCTTTCTTAGAAAACTCACTAATTTTAACCATTTCAATTTCCTTTAAAATAAGAAATTAAGGAACAATTTTATTCATTGTTTTGGTGAGCACAAGTTGGTGAGCCCAAGAAATAGGAAGCACAAGTTTGTGCGTGGAGCTTGTGAGAGAAAGGTGTGCCAAGAGAATCTTGTGCATAGGTTGGTAGTGAGATAGATAGAGATAGTGCAAAGGTTTCTCGGGCTTGAGAAAAGCATTGTAATCTTCTCATATTTTCTGATTAATCAATATACAGATAGCAAGGGTTTTTAGCTATAACTTTCCCATAAAATTATTGTGTTATGTGTGATTGAATTCTTTCTCTTTTGTGCTTCATGATTTCATCAATCGTTTATTATTTCTGCAGATGAGTAGAGTAGTTTCAAGTCAATTTTTTTAGCGTATTACAATCTGCAGTTTGAATCTACAAGGAATTTCTGCATGGTATCAGAGTCCACACTATAGAAGAGGAGACTACAAGTTTGTATTTTATAAGAGAAATCGAATTTACAATATCATACTTCAGAGCCAGCAGGATGTTGTTCTATGGATTGAGACTCAAATATTCCCTTGATGGTGGTTCAAACTATATTTATTGGAAGGACAAGATGGAGGCAGTGTTGGAAGACAACGGGCTTAAGGAATTCATTAACAAAGATATTCCTAATCTAGTTGATTCTTAGGATCTGGAAAAGTGGAGGAAGTGTGTGGCAAAGGCGAGAAGGATTATCCTAGAAGGAGTTCGATATAATATTGTATTTAACCTCCACAATAATGAAACTCCATTTGCAATGTGGAAGGACTTGATAGACCAATTTCAAAACAATAGTGACCACAAGAAGTTGGCACTGAAGGACAAGCTCAGAAAGATCAAGATGGAGAAGGGTGACAAAATACCGAAGTACTTTACCAAGTTCACCCAATGTGAGGATGAGCTTGAAAGTGTCAGTGTTACAGTTGTTGAAGATGATATGGTGAGCCTAACACTTCTAGGCCTTCCCAAGAGCTGGCATAGTTACCAAGGCTCGATTAATGGGAGGGAAAAGCTACCAGAGTGGGAGCGTTTGTGGTCTAACTTGGTGCAAGAAGAGATTCGATGGAACACTAGAGATGGGAACTCATCCAAAGAAGTGGAAGAGGAATTTGCATTAGTCATCAAAGAAAATAAATACAAGGGAAAGAAGTCCTAAGGCAAGGAGGGTGGAAAGAAGAAGGACTTGTCTAACATCAAGTGTTTTCACTGTCACGAGTTCAGGCGTTATGCCAAGAAATTCCCACAGAAGAAAGCAAGCAAGAAGGAGTCTGCAGTAGTAGAAGTAGGTCAAGCTCTAGCTTCACAATTTGAAATTGATTTCACTCTTATTGAATACATGGCAAGCACTGTAATGGGAAGGCTTCCCTCTTTGACTCACAGATGTGATGTATGTTCCACGACTAAAGAAGAATCTTGTTTTTGTCACGGTATTGGAAGATCATGGCTACGATGTGATTTTTAGGGAAGAAAAGGTTTTCCTTAGACACATCACCATGGGACAGGTGAAACCGATCGGTGTGTGAGCCAAGAAATTGTATGAACTTGAGGTACAAGATGCATGCAAAGCCTTGAGGAGCAAGGAAAATGTTAGAGACTTGGTGGTTGAGAGGGAGCATAAATTACCTCTCAACATGTAGCCTCAAAAGCAGCTTCAAAAATTTGTGGAGCAACCACAATTGGAGAAGCAAAGAGGAGACAGAGTGGATACATCCACTTAGGTAGAGACCTCTAATGGGGGGGATTTTGAGCCAAGTGGATAGAAGGAGAACATGCAGCCATACCTCCATGTGTGAGGTGGGGCGATATGAAACCTTAGTCCAAGAGTTTCAGAAATTGGACAGGATCCTTTGAGGTGTTTTTTGTCTCATGGATCATTACCTTGCTACGAGGGCCCACGTATTTAGTATCAGGAGTATTAGTATCAATAAAATATTGGGGATTATAGAGCATTGTTGACAGAAGAGCAGGAGGCTCAGCAGTAGAGTTAGCACCAGCACAGTTTTCCCATTAGACAGTTGCAGACACAGTTGATTCAGTTTATTTTGGATGCTTTTTAGTTGCAGATGTTGCAATTACAACAACAAAGTGACAAGTGTCGCATGCATAACATGTCAAACATACTAGATTGGGACATATTTGAATTCATCTCTTGTTCAGAGGGAGCGTTGAAAATAGAAACAAGAAACGTTAAAAATAACATCAATAAAAATCATAATTTAATTTGTCCTTGAATTAAATTGGGAATTAAATTTTAATTCTAATTATCATAGCAACTTGTAATAGTTAACTAAGTTAATTTGACTTATTTGGATTAGTTAATTCGAGTTGGGAGTCTATCTAGAGTCATGTAGAGTGGTTCCTAAATTTTAGGGGCTCGAGTTGAGTTATTTTGAGTTATAATTATTTAATTTAGTTTAACTAGGTTAAATTTAGTTAAACTAGTTCCAATTAATAGAGGAATTAGTGGGACATCCAGTAGTGGGGTGTAACCAGCACTGCTCAACTAATAAACTGAATATTCACTCATAATTAACTTATGCATGTCAGATCAGAGAAATACCCAATTTAGATTGGAGTTCAGGGACAGTGCATTACCAGTTGTAAAATCATCTAAATTAAACAGTTGGTGCATGCAGTCAGAAGAAGGCCTAAAATAAATCATTCCTTAATTAGAAAAAACACTAATTTTAACCATTTGAATTTCCTTTAAAAGGAGGAATGAAGGCAAAAGTTTATTCATTTTTTTGGTGAGCACAAGTTGGTGAGACCAAGAAATAGGAAGCACAATTTTTTACGTGGAGCGTGTGTGAGAGAAAGGTGTGCCAAGAGAATCTTGTGCACAGGTTGATAGTGAGATAGATAGAGATAGTGCGGAGGTTGCTTGGGCTTGAGAAGCATTGTAATCTTCTAATATTTTCTTATTAATGCAATATCCAAATAGAAGGGGGTTTTAGTTGTGGATTTCCCCATAAAATTTTTGTGTTATGTGTGATTGAATTCTTTCTCTTTTATGCTTTGTGATTTCATCTATGATTTCTTGTTTCCACTGATGAGTAGATTATATTCAAGTCAATTGTTTTATCATATTACAATCTGCAGTTTGAATCTACATGAAATTTCTACATTAAAGATAACTAGTGTTCTTTTGATCCTTCACTTAGTATTTCTAATTGTAATTATTTTGTATATTTTCTAAATAAGGTAAATGAAAAGGTTGTGGCATGGGCCTCCCCTAGGTGTTTGAACAAAGATTCGCATCTAAAAGAAGTGGAGGATAGTTTGGCTAGACCATTTCTTAGTTCAAGGGGAGGTATTCTAAGTGAGGAATATCTACAAAAGGTAAAATACATGGAGTCTAAAAAGGCCAAAATTTTGTTGGACAAGGAATGTGATTGGAGGATGAATAATTGGGGAACTTGGTTAGCATTGGGTCATAATAATACCAAAAAAAAAATCATGATTTTGTCTTTCATACGAGGACTCAAAACATAATTTGGGACACAATCGCTATGGATTAAAATTATATAAGGGATTTCCAAGGTTCGACGGGTATATCAATCAATCTCTTTGAATATTTTTCTAAGGAGGTTGTTTCCATTTGCAAAAATCTTAAAGGTGACCTCCTTTTTTCCTAGGATGTTTAAAGAGGATATGTGTGATGAACTTTACAAGCTAGTGTGAAAAGAGGAGCCTCTAGCTATACTTGATTATTTCAAGAAGGATAGGAGACTCAATCCATATGGATGGATTGTGGAATTTCATCTATATTTGTTTGATCTCCTAGGTAGTGACCTTGTTTGGGTTGTGGAGGAGGTTCAAATGATGGGGAAGTTCCTTGGTAGTTTGAATGTGACATTCTTAGCTCTCATATTGAAGGTTGATATTCCCACCTATTTTCATGACTTATGTCCTATATCTCTAAGTAATAGCTTATATAAAATAGTAAATTTAATATTTATGAGGTTGAATCTTCTTCTCTTGAATTATGTGTCACTTGAGAAATTTATTCACCTAGAGGAAAGAGAGATACATGAACCCATCGGGTTAGATCAAGGGGAGATTCATTCAATAAAAATAGATCACCTTCCCATATAAATTCTCAATTTTGTTCTATCTAAGGTGTATGATAGAGTGTCTTGGATTTATCTTCATTTATTATTACTCCATCTTGGTTTCTCTTTACCTCTTGTTTAGTGGATAATGGGGTGTGTCTCTATATCCAATTTCGTAGTGCTTATTAATGGGTTAGATTCTTCATTTTTAAAGAATAGCAGTCGGTTAAGATAAGGCTATTTGTTATCTACTTATATCTTTCTACTTGTAGTTGAGGGTCTAAGTGTAGGTTTTAACCCCGTACAGAAATTACCTGCATACGAATTCTAAAACACAAAAAATAAATAATGCGAGAGCAGAACACATAAAACACATATACACAGAGATTTCCCCTAGATCCCAAAACCGGGAATACCAGCTTGATTTTTCATTATTTTCCTTTCTATGTTATAATACATATTTATACATGCCGAAGCATCCAATACCATGGACCGAAAACCATCGCGTCCAAAAAACATGTGCGAAAATCATGCACAAAACCATAAGTGGGTTTGCCCAACCTAACATATGGTCCAAAACCAAAATTTTCTGGGGCGCTGCCCGAGACCCCATAAAGTGGGGTTACGGGTGCCCCTCAAACCCCCTGTTAACTACGTGGAAAGAATATAACACAACCTAACATTCTCCCCCTTGTTGTTTTCTTTCCACAAAAGGCCACAAAAGAGCTTAGTCATTTTTCCAGCCCTGAAATGCCCATTGTCTCTCTACACCAAGAGAAATTCTCAAAGCTCACAGATTTTGTCAATGCATCTGCAATATTCTTCAAAGTGTCCACCTTTACTAGCAACACCTTTTTGTCTTCTATCATATCCCTCACAAAGTGATACTGAACATCAATGTGCTTTGTCATTGAATGATATGCAGGGTTCTTTGCCAAGAAAATTGCACTTTGGCTGTCACAGTCTATCCTTATAGCTTCCTGTACTAACCCCATACTTGAACAAAATCTCTGCAACCAAACTGCTTCTTTGCTTGCATGAGTGGTTGCCATGTATTCTGCCTCTGTAGTTGATAGTGCCACTACAGATTGTTTCTTACTCATCCAACTGGCTGCACCTCGAAATAGGTTAAACACATACCCACTTGTAGATCTTCTCTGATCCAGATCTCCAGCCCAGTCTGCATCAACAAAACCAAAAATTTCCAACACTCTGTCCAATCCTAGTCTTCCTTGGTAACACAGGCCATAATCACTAGTGCCACGCAAATACCTGAAAACCCGTTTCACTGCTGTCCAATGCTCCTTTCCTAGTTTTGACATAAACCTTCTCAATACTCCCATTACATGTGCAATGTCTAGTCTAGTATAGACCATTGCATACATCAGGCTACCGACTGCACTTGCATATGGTACACGGGACATTTCCTCTTCCTCTTCTTTTGTCTCGGGACATTGCTCAATAGAGAACTTCACACCTACAGGAATAGGAACCTTCACCGTTTACTATCCTGCATATTAAACCTCTGTAGTATTGTCTTGACATACTTCCTCTGGTTTAACCAGAGCTTCCTCTTTTCCCAATCTCTTTTAATTCCCATGCCCAAAATATAGTTTATAGCACCAAGATCTTTCATGTCAAATTTGGAGGAAAATTGGGTCTTCAAATCCTGGATAATTTCTTTGTCATTTCCAAGTAGCAACATATCATCCACATACAAGACCAGATAAATAACATGGTCACCAATTAATTTAAAATACACACAGTGATCTGCTTTGCTTCTGGTGAAGCCAAGTCCCCGTATAAATGTATCAAATTTCTGATACCACATCCTTGGTGACTGTTTTAACCCATACAGAGACTTCTTTAACTTGCATACCAGTTCTTTCTTACCCTTCACCGCAAAGCCTTCAGGTTGCTTCATGGAGATTTCCTCTTCCAAATCCCCGCGAAGAAATGTTGTCTTCACATCCATCTGTTCTATCTCAAAATCAAAAGCAGCAACAACAAATAAAAATAATCTAATAGAAGTTACCTTGGCAACAGGAGAAAAAATATCACCAAAATCAATTCCCAGCACCTGGGAATAACCTTTTGCTACCAACCGAGCATTGTATTTCTCCACCTTCCCTTCTGCATTTCTCTTCTTCTTGAACACCCATTTTCTGCCAATGGGTTTGCTTCTAGCCGGCAACTCCACCAGATCCCAAGCCTCATTTTTGTGCAAAGATGCCATTTCATCAACCATGGCCTCTTTCCAGAGTTTTCCATCCTCTGAATCCACTACTTCCTTCAAAGTTATGGGATCATCATCAGGAACAGACAAAGAAAAATTTGAACAAAAAGCAGATGGACTATACCTTTCTGGTTGCCTTCTTTCTCGAACTGATCTTCTCACAGCTGGAGTTTGTGGATCTTCATCTTCTGATTCTTCCTCCTTTAGTTCAAATTCTATCTTCACAGGTTCCTTTGGTTGGAATTCATGTTTAATAACATCTTTAACCTCTCTGAACACCACATCTCGACCGTACACAACCTTCTTTGTTACTAGGTTCCAAAGCTTATAACCCTTTAAACCATCCTTATACCCAATAAAGATGCGCTTTTCATATTTACTATCCAACTTGGTTCGTTTCTCCTTTGGAACATGTACATATGCATCACATCCAAATACCCTCCGATGTGAAAGAGAGGGTTTCTTACCAGTCCATACTTCTTGTGGAGTCTTATCATCCAACGCTGATGAAGGTGACCTGTTGACCAGGTAACATGCAGTATCCACCGCGTCTGCCCATAATTCTTGTCCTAACCCGGCACCATTGAGCATGCTTCTTGCCCTTTCCATCAACGTCTTGTTCATTCTTTCTGCAACTCCATTTTTCTGAGGTGTATATGGAGTAGTCTTTTGTCGTTCTATACCACACTTCTTACAGAATTCTTCAAATTCCTTGCTGCAAAACTCTGCACCATTATTTGTCCTCAACACCTTTATCTTCTTCTCTGTCTGATTTTCCACGAGAGCCTTAAATTCTTTAAACCTGTTAAAGGCTTCAGATTTCTTCTTAAGGAAATATATCCATGTATTCCTTGAGAAGTCATCTATAAATGATACATATTACACAGACCTGCCCAGTGATGGAACCTTCACAGGTCTAAACACATCACTGTGCACAAATTCTAATATCTGTTTGGCCCTCTTACTACCAGAGGGGAAACTCACCTGATTCTGCTTCCCATATACACAATTTTCACATAAATCAAAATCCAGAGAGTTATTACTCATACCTTCTACCATACCTTTACCATGAAGTATTCGAAGGCCCTTATCTCTAATATGTCCAAGCCTTTGATGCCACAACATGGTCTTCTCTCTAGAGACCACTAGATTTTCTACTCCACTTTCAAGAACTAGAGAACTATTGCACCCATCAATAACAGTGCTACCTTGCAGCTTGTACAGAGTTCCAATCCGAACTCCCTGCATCAATACCAGTGCTCCCCGAACCATCTTGTAGGTATCCTTCTCGAACATTGGTTTTACACCTGCATCATCCAAATTTCTTACAGAAATCAGATTTATGGCCAATGCAAGAATATGTAGAACACCCGGAAGTGTTCTAACCCTTCCACCTTGCAAATTCAACTTTACTTTTCCGCGACCAATGATTTTAGCCTTCCTATCATCCCCTAAGAAGACATCACCACCATCGTATTTCTCATACTCACAAAACCACTCTCTATAGGGAGTGAAGTGAAAGGATGCAACTGAGTCAATCAACCATGCATCATGATCTACATGTGTACTTAAAGAAGCCAAGTACACATCCCCACCTTCATCTGAATTGGTTTTCGCCTCTGCAGAAGGTGCATCATCAGATCCCTTTCCTTTATCAGGAACTTTAGATTTACTGTCCCTTTTGTAGTGCCCTTCCTTTCTACATTTCCAACACACCACCTTTACAGGTTTTCCTGGAGATTTAGATCTCCCTCTATATTTAGATCTCCCACTCAATGACTTATTTTTGTTTATGTTTTGGGACCGTCCTCGTACAGACAAGGCATCACCATTCTGGCTCTCTGTATTTTTCCTGTCTCATCTCCTCCGTCAACAAGGATGAGACTATTTCATCAAAATGCAAGGCAGTTGCATTACTACCTATTGCAATAACCAGACTATCCCACGAATCTGGTAGAGAACACAACAAACTGATGCACTTATCTTCATCTGAAATTTTAATATCAACAGATGATAATTGAATTACCACAGCATTAAACGCATTCAGATGCTCTGTCACTGAGTCTCCATCTTTCATCCTCAGGTTATACAGCTTTTTCCGCAGGAACAGTTTATTCACCAGAGACTTAGATTGGTACAAAGTCCCTAACTTGTCCCACAAAGCCTTCGCCGTAGCTTCCCCTGATACTTTCAACAATACTGAATCTGAGACACACAATCGTATTGTGCTCTTTGCCTTCCGATCCAACTTCTTCCATTCTTCATCGGTCACTCCCGTTGGTTTAGTATCCGGATCTACCGCGATCCACTGATCTTTATCCACCAACAGATCCTCCATCTTGAGTTTCCACAACTCAAAACTTTGACCATTAAATTTCTCGATCTCTATCTTTCCACTACTTGCCATCTTCTTTCACCACTAGAATTGATATTGCAGATCTTCCAATGAATAGGGTCTACCACAGGCCCGAGCGAAACCCCTCAGCAATAAAGGCATCCCTTTGAAGCCAAAATTGCTATGATACAAAATGTAGGTTTTAACCCCATACAGAAATCACCTGCATACGAATTCTAAAACACAAAAAATAAATAATACGAGAGCAGAACACATAAAACACATATACACAAAGATTTTCCCCTGGATCCCAAAATCGGGACTACCAGCTCGATTTTTCATTATTTTCCTTTCAATGTTATAATACATATGTATACATGCCGAAGCATCCAATACCATGGACCAAAAACCATCGCGTCCAAAAAACATGTGTGAAAGTCACACACAAAACCATAGGTGGGTCCGCCCAACCTAACATAGGGTCCAAAACCAAAATTTTCCGGGGCGCTACACCGGACCCCATAAAGTGGGGTTACGGGTTCCCCTCAAACCCCCTGTTAACTATGTGGAAAGAATATAACACAACCCAACATTAAGCCACTTAATTGAATTTTATAGAAGGAGGTTAGTGACTAGAATTAAACTAGGTAGGAAGCTTGCCTTATCATATTTACCTTCTAGGGTGATGTAACGTGCTTCTCTTGGGTTCTTGGTGGGGATGATTCTAATCTTAAGGATATATTTCAACTCTTTTATAAGGCTATTACGATCGAGGTAAATGTATCGAATTTGGAATTGTATACAACAAATCTAATTGACGAACTCTTGTCAAATTTAAAGCCTTGTTTTCCTTTGCAGCAATATGGTCATGATGGAAGTTTCAAATGCTTAGGGTTTAATCTGGAACCTAATGGCTATGTCTAATTTGATTACTTGTGGGTACTATAAAAAGTGGAAAAAAAATCCCTTTAGTGCAATAAATGGATTTTACGAGGTGTAAAACTCATCAAATTAATTTTGGAAGAAAATCAATTTATCATAATACTTTTGCCTCCATTCCCAAAGGGTTCATGGAGGAGATAGGAAATTTTGTTTCAAATTCTTGTCGTAAGGAAGTTCTAAATATAAGGGTTCCCATTGGGTTATCTAGGACAAAATGAATCTACCTAATGTTATGGGAGGTTGGGGCTTAAAGGACATTAATCTCTTCGGGTAAGCCCTTGCAACAAGATCAATGTGGAACTTTCTCTCAAACAAAAATCTTTGGAAACAAATTATAGTTTGAAAGTATATTGCCCTTGACTTATTGATAGAATTGATTAGGAGGGAGTGCAAGAGCATATGTAATGTTCTAAATTAATGGAAGGCATTGTCCTTAGCTTTTTAAATATTGGGAACATTTCTAACTTAAAAGGTAGGGATTGATAGTTTAGAAATTAGGGTAGGAGTGGATGCAATTACGGGTTGCAATTAAAACATTTTATTTTTGGATCATATTTATAATTTTTGGAAAGTCACGATAAAAAAAGCAGTTAATCCATGAGACTCTCCTCTCTAGACATGGGGGTGTCTTACCTTAGAAGATCTTGGGTTCGAAGTTGTTAATGTCTCTCTCTATATTTTCTTTCTAGAAAAGTTAAAGAAGTCGCATATTTAGTTGTCTACTGAGAAATATACTTTGATTTGAGTCTTTAATAAGGTGGAGGAAAACTACTTAGAAAAGTTATGCTATAGGGAAATGGTTTACCAAGGTAGGGTGGAGATCAAATGGCAATGGAGAAAGATATGGAAGACTATTTTCTTTACCAAGGTAAATATTTTCATGTGGTTACACCTCAATGGTAAGGTTTTAGATTAGAGACAGTTTATTAAAATGGGGAAAGAAGGTTAAAGTATAAACTTTTTGTGCCCAACCAATAAAAAAAAAATGAGCATATATTCCTTTAATGTCATTATATTACTCATGTCTAGACAAATTTGGAGAAACTAATGGGATTTCAGTCATTATGATAGGGTCCCTCTTTAGAGATATGTCTATAAAAATGGTACAAAGAGAGGGGTATAAAGAAGTGGGGTCCCTCCCTACCTAGAAATCTAGGGAATTTGGATTGCAAGAAACAACATCATTTTTGAAGATCAAATTTTCCCTCCAATTTAGAGATAAACTCAAATTTGGTCAATCTTGGATTTTTCAACTTCAAAAAACATTTTGAATTTTTGAGGACATGAAAATATAGTCTAATACACTTTTCCATGTCTTGGGATTACTTTTATGGGGAGTGGAGGGATATATATTTGCAGTGGGATTGGGATTCTCACCTTATCTCTCAAATTCACATATTTTTTTAGTTCAAAGCATATTTTGGAAGGGTTATAAATAACATGGCTAAGCTAAACTCTCTCTTTTTCTGCATAAATATACATCTACATTTAATATAAGTAATGGATAATCCTCTATTATTGATGAACTAAATGGAAATCATCTCCGGTGTGGTTAACAATAGAATCCACTCTTTAGGATGTGAGCTTAAATGATTAGACCCTCATATTCAACAAGTTGATTTTAATCATATCTATAGATACTTGTAGAATGTCGAAGTTATTGCCTCTCTAAAGTAGGTTTGTCTCTGGAAGAGAATGCATTTATATTGGAGGAGTTTATTTATGGTTCTTTGATGAATAAAAGTAAATATGCCTAAGATGAGTTTTAAATCTATATTTTTTGGATGATTGTAATCTTTCTAAACTTGTCTATAATAGTCTTGGATTACTTGGAGTCTACCAATATATTGATGGCTTATTATTTAGTTCAATGTTTTGGTTAGAGTAGAAAATCATGTAGAGCCTATGTTAAGAGGGGAGGCCCAGAATTTCAAATTTACCTTGCTTGTTAAGCGATATTTTGATGACAATAATTTATTTTTCATGCTCATGATTTTATGTTTTATGTATATTCATGGTTGTCAAATTATTTTATGTTGTTATCTGCAAATTTCACTATCCTAAATTGTCATTTTTTTGTATTTTGAGTAATATAGTTTTCAACAATAGAAAGATAACGTAGTAAACAATTAAGAATAACAATGATAAGCTAATGAAATATGTGATTTTATTGAACAAAAATAGTCATATTTCAAATCATGCAAGACACATAAAAAAATTGATGTTTATGGCATGGATAAAATATAATTTAATGTTCCTTGATCAAGGTGTTGGAACTTACGACATTGGGGGGAGATCCCACCACCCTGCCAGCTACAATCACATTTAAGAGGGTGGGTTCGCCATGAAACACACATGCGAACAACATTTACCACCTTTCATCCTTATGACAAACAACTCTCTGCTTGAGCGCTCTAGGATGAGAGTCTTTGATCTCTATCTTTTCCACTATGCGTAGGATTCACCTCCATCGCAGGTGGGACAATTGCTTTAGGTGATAGAAACTAGGGGGCTTTCATTCAGTGGAGAAAATGCAGGGTTATGGCTTAAATATTTGGCTTCCTCTCTAGTTTGGGAAACGGATTCTTGCCATTGCCATGGATTTACATGTACTAGAATTTTGGGAGACCTAGCTTCAAGGATTCAGGTTCATCAGCTCATGTGTTGGTCTCTAAGATATGGAAAGGGGGAAATCCTGGAGTAAGCAGTGAACACGTCATGTAATTTTCTAACTAGAAACTTTATAGTAATAACAAAACATGAACTATCTACAGAAAATTCAACATGCACAATTTGAAATAAAAACATGCAGCTGAAAATTAGAATTCCATTGAGCCAGAAATAGGAAGCTAAGCCATTTTATTAAGTTCCATTGGAGAATTTGAGTACAATAAGTATGGAAAGTATTCACCTGGGCTTTCTATTGAAAGAAATAAAATACCTAGGTGAGAACAATTGAATTCCTCCTCCCAAGATGCCTCTTTCTGGTTGTGTGTTTGACCTAGAAATTTCTGCAACTACTATTGGAGGCAACTTGTGATTTTAGGCCTCAAAACTCCACCAAAAAATATGTAAAATTAGGAACAAGCTCCTTGACACCAAGCCAACAAAACCCAAAAATGTTTTGGGCTAATTTTGATCTCCCGTAATTACATAAATTTAGTGCTACGGCCTCTTTCACTGGTTTTGTGTCCCACCTGTAGCACAACTACTATTTTTCCTCTAGTTTTCTCCTCCAAATAGCTGGAAAAAATCTTAGATGTCTCCCTAAAAATTATGGCCCAAACTTCTATCCCAACTAGCCTCTACTTACTACAACTTTGGCCCACAAATTTCTTTCCATAATGCTATTGCACGGGCCCTAAAATGGAAAAATTTGGCTCTCCCTGTAGTAGTTGTTTCCAACCCTGAAATTCACCCTCAAGGAATTTTTCTCTAAATTCCCCAGCTAAAATTCCCCCTAACGACCCCTTAACTGAGTGGTGTGAATTATGCGATTGCGTCCTCCTGGAAACTCGAACTAGATGATGGAATAGTTGAACATGCCCACAATCTCTAGCAATATTCTCTCCAATAAGCTCTATAATTCTCTCCTAGGGTGGCACTCTTGTTCCACTGAAAGAGAGATGAAATTTATCGTTCGAAATCCCTCTGCTCAATAGCACTAGTTGACCTGGCTAAACAGCACAAGCAAACTCTAAATGTTAGATGTAAAAAACAAGGAACCCCAAAATGAGATTTCTTTCTTCCCTTTATAGTTGTTGCCTCTTCTTCCTTTTCGGGTCTCACTAATTAGAACCGCTTGAGCCTTTTCTTCCTTGTGGGTAAAATTTCTTCTAAGGGGTTCAATTTCCCCTTTTGTGTGGCCCCCACTACACACTAGCTTTTTAATCTTTCATTTTATCCTAAGTTGGCCTTTTCCCTTTGAAAAAATTAGATTAAGTCTCCTAACCCCTTTTCTCTTAAGTTACAATGCCAAAATACGCATCAAATATCAAAATTGCAAAATTGGCAATTGATCTTAGCTTATTTTATTCTTGGGGACATGACAGCCCTCCCCTCCAAAATTTTGCTTGCCCTCAAGAAACTGAAGTGCAGGGTGCTACAAAGTTTTCTCTCCCTCCCATGTAGCATCCTCCTCGTGCAAGTCTTTCCACCTCACAAGGAATTTTGTGGTCATCCTTCTCCTAATCTTCCTTTCCCTCTCTTGTAAGATAGCCTATGGGGTCAAAACCAAATTCCCCTCATGATCCAGGGGTGGTAGCTCTGTAGTAGATGTAACCGGCTTCCCCAAAGCCTTTTTTAGGCATGAAACATTAAAAACGTTGTGCATTTCTCTCCTTGGTGGAAGCTCCACTTCATACGCTACCTCTCCTACCCTCCTGGTCACCTTGTATGGCCCATAGAAGTGAGGTTTGAGCTTCTCAACTCCCTTTGTCTTCAGTGTGGACTACTTATATGATTGAAGTCTTAGAAAAACCAAGTCCCCCACCTTGAACTGCCTCTCTACTTTACCCCTATTTGCATACAACTTATGTTGGTTCTGGGTAGTCTACAATTTTTCCTTGAGAGCTCTAAGGATGTATTGGCTCTCCTATATCCAATCCTTGGCTCCTAGGGCCCAGTTTTATCCAAAGACCATGTCAACAAAATTTAGTGCATTTGTAGTATACCTAGGGGGGACAATATGGGGTACAGAGGGAGGTACCCAAGGGAATAATGTAATAATGGTATGGGCCATAGTAATAAATAAGGTGGTTAACCCATATCATGTAGGGACCACAAGTAGTTAGCAATAATGTAATAAGCCCATGGTATTAAATAGATGGTATTGAAGGAACCATGGTAATGACCCATGGTATTGTATGTGTGAGGCCTATATAGAGGCTAGAGACTCCACAAGCCATATGCTTGTTCATATAATATTCCTTGACATACTACAACATCATAACCATATAAAGAACGGAACGGTGACATACCTATGGACATTTGATACATGATGTCGTAGCAATACTCCCCAAGGTGCAACCACTTCACCCACGCCCTATGTTGCCTAGTTGCGTAGTTGCACAGGTAGCCCTCCAACAACTTGTTCACTATCTTTGTCTACCCATATGTTTAGGGGTGGTAGCTCATGTTGGGAGTAAGCTTTGTGCCTACAACGTTAAACGACTCCTGCCAAAATCCTCCCATAAATCTACTGTCTCAGTCACTGATAATTGTCTTAGGAAACCCATGCAGCCTGAATACCTCTCAGAAGAATAACCATACCACCTATGAGGTTGAGTACTTAGCTAGGATAGCCAAGAAGACAACGAATTTTATCAATGTGTCAACCACCAAAAATATGTAATCTTGCCCCTATACTCTTGGAAACCAAGTGATGAAATCCATCAATATATTCTCCCATTTCCTCTCAGGAATAGGTAGAGGTTGTAGTAACCCCATTAGATGAGTGTGCTCCCCATTGTTCCTCTGACAATTTTTTCACTCTCGAACATGCTTCAATAAATCCTCCTTAATCCCTCATGATGTGAAATTCTCCTATATGGCCTTGTAAGTCTTGAAGAACCCTTTGTGCCCTGTTAGTGGTGAATCATGGTTGCAAGCGGGATATTCTCCCTCAATTGTGAGCCCGGTATGAGATAGATTTTGTCCTTGTAGTAGATGGCCTCATCCATCGCCCGGTACCTGTCATCTCCATGAGTACCATCCAAGATCTTGCACCCCTGTTGATTCTTGGAGTGCTCCACCAACAGTTTTGCCCTCAAATCATGTGTGTCATCCATCAAAGAGAGTGTCGCAAACCTCCGTGATAGTGCATTAGCCACTATGTTCTGCTTTCCCTAGAAATACTCGATCTCAAAATCATATGCTTGAATGTTATTGACCTATTTTTGTTGTCTCTCTTGCAAGTTTTGTTGCTCCAAAAAGAAGTGAACATTACTGTGGTCAATTGTCACTTTGAACTTGTCCCCACCAAATACTATCTAAATTTGGCCAACGCATGCATCACGGCCAGCATATCCTTGTCATATATGGAATACAACCGCTCATGTGGTTGTAAATTCTTACTATCAAATGTTATATGATGACCCCCCTGTGTAAGAACTACCCCAAATCCCTCTCTAGATGCATCAGAATCCAAAACAAATGGTCGTGATAAATATGGTAAGTCCATAATATTATAACTACTCATCACCCACTTGAGACGCTCAAAGTCCTCCTTTGTAACATCAATCCACTCAAAAGATTCGTTCCTTTTCAAATGCATGAGGGGTGATGCTAGCTGGGAAAAACCCTTTCACAAATCTCATGTAATATGTATAGATGCCCACGAATCCCCTCAACTCTGTCACATTCCTGGGCATAGGATAATCTAGGATGGACCTAATCTTCTCAACGTGCACTCGTACTCCATCCTCCTGAATCGCATGCCCAAGGCATAACATCTTTGTCAATCCAAACTCGCACTTGGAAATTTTCGCATATAGTTGTTTCTTGTCCAATATGTGTAAGACTTCCTTAGAGTGTTGTAGGTGCTCCTCCCAAGCTACGTTATATATCAATATGTCATCAAAGAATCCTAGGACACATCATTTCAACTACTTGTGGAACACATGGTTCATGCAAGACTAAAATGTGGCTAGTGTGATGGTTATCCCAAAGGGCATCACCAAGAACTTAAAGTGTCCATAGTGGCAGTGGAAAGCAGTCTTGGGGATATCCTACTCCCTCACCTGGATCTAGTGGTACCCCGAGTGCAAGTCTATCTTAGAGAAGTTCTTAGCTCCTTTATGCATGTCCAACAGATCATTAATGCATCGAATGGGATACCTATTCTTCAGTGTCTTATTTTTTAGGGCCCTATAGTCTATGCATAGCGAAGGGTCCCATCCTTATTCTTTATCAACGCTACAAAAGAAGTGAAAGGAATCAAACTAGGTCTGATGTGCCCTAACTTCAACAAATCTTTTATATTTCTCTCAATCTCATCTTGATGGGCCTTGGAATGTTTGTAGGGAGTGGTGAAGACTCTATGTACTCCCTCCTCTAGCTCAATGGTGTGCTCGAACCCTTTGTCTACTAGCATGCCTAGTGGAATCTCTCCAAATATTGTATGATGATTCTCTAAGATATCCAATATGTTTGAGTGTGTCTACTACTTAGGTCCCCCTATCTCTGGAATCCTCAACTCTACAACCCAATCTATGTCACCATGCCTCAAGTCAGCCTCCATCATGTGCGTTGATATTTTCTCAGATGGATATGAGTGCATGCCTCTAGACACCACCAACTTCCCGTCCGGGCCAATGAACTCCATCTCCAACTTCTCCAAATATGTAGTGACACATCCCAAAGAATATAGTCATTACACCCCCATCACTACATTGGCATCCAGAATTTATACCATGAAGAAGTGATATGTCATTGAGTAGTTCCCCATGGTCACCATCATGCTAGGAATATATCTCGTACACTGCATAGTCCTATCATCGAGCATGAAAACTAAAATTCCCTACAAGGTATCCATTTGAATGCCTCTCCTCTCTACCATTTGTGAATCAATAAAATTATGGGTTTCCCTATTGTCTAGTGATATTGATACTCATTGTCCCTATACAATGCCCTGAATCCATAGTGTCAAATACTTTGAAACTCCCCGAAGTGAAGCAATAACCCTCTTGTAGGTAGAAATTACCCTCTAGTAATAGGGGGTGGTGGGACATATCCTCTAGTGCCTTAAGATCCGCTATTTCCTGTGTTTGGGTCCTGCTCTATCTCCTCCTCCTCTACCTCACTCTCTAAAAAACACCTCAATGTAGTGGTCCTTTCCCTTGGCACATTGATGCCTTGGTGTCGATGGATTTTGGCATGTGAAACATTATTTCCTCTTTCTGAGGTCCCTCTTAGTCTCATCATCCAACTACGCTCTCCCTGTCCACTCCTTCCAAGGATTTATATTGTCCTTCCCTTTCTGAGGGAAAATGGGTCTAATGGGTTCTAGGGCTCTTATCTTCGAAACAACATCTAGCATTTCCTGGACTCTACTAACGGCATCTTGGAAAGATAATGGCCAATATGATCGCACCCATCCTCTCAATGGCTCAAAAAAACCCTAAATAAATAGCATAATCAACCTTACCTCAAAAATATTCGAGACCATCACTGAAAGTCTTTGAAACTCAACTATAGAGACCTTTGTGTTGTCTATCTTCTTCATGTTACCCAACTCCCTAAAATGCAGCTCTGGGTCTTTCCTATCAAATCTCTCCACCAACCCATGAGTTAAATTTGTATAGGAAGTGATAGAGGCATGCCTAAGTGTGATCAATCCATGATACCACCACTCATGTGCATCCCCTTCTTAATGTAGCGTAGAAAACTTGATGGCATTTGTCTCCCTCATTGGGTTTATATTAAGGTATGTATCGAGATTCTGAACCCAAACCCTCGTTGAACCCCTAGCTAACCCATCATATCTATGTAGGGTCACCTTCCCTGCCAATCTCTGGTTATCCCAAATCTGATATGGTTTCCCTCCTCTAGATGAAGTTCCACCCCCTTGTACTTCTCCTTCAAATGGAAATAATCTACGAAATATAGATTCCTCTTAACTCAGGGATCCAAGGCCTCATACTCATTAATACCATCGGTAAAGTATCTAATATGCTTCGACTCCTCAGTAAATCATGGCATAGTGGGTCTATTGGTTTTTCCATACGTGTGTGTGGGTTGCTATTTGGTACGTAGGTGTGTCTGGCTCCCCTCTCTTGTAAGTGAGCCTCCTTCTCCATTGCTGGCTCCACCATGAGACCATCCACGCATGTTTTATATATATAGCTCCATCATCTATCTCATTATCCTCGTCATTTGTTGGTTCGATCTCACCGACTCCTCTAATAAAGGACCATATCTCCCTTACCTAGGTTTTTATCCTCACCATGATCCCCCGTGAAATCTCTCATATTTGCAAGCTCTATGTCTGAAAAGTTCTCTGATTTGTCCCCTCTACCACGACCCTTTCCTCTACCTCTGCCTCTACCTCTATGATGATACACTGCTCCACCAAAGGGCCATGCCATCACGTACCCTTGAGCCCACATCTAGCCAAGAACATGCTTTTATACCATTATAATGTTCTAACTATAAAATTTATAGTGAAATACCAAAACATGAACTAGCTACAACAAAATGTAACACACACAATTTG
Source organism: Pinus taeda (assembly GCA_000404065.3). Lineage (NCBI taxonomy): Eukaryota > Viridiplantae > Streptophyta > Pinopsida > Pinales > Pinaceae > Pinus > Pinus taeda. The sequence goes on from APFE030029022.1 coordinate 39,620, forward strand.
AAATACAAACATGCAACTAAAAATCAAAATTCCATTGGGCCTAAAATATGAAGCTGAGCCATTTTATTAAGTTACATTAGATAATTTGATTACAATAAGTATGGAAAGTGTGCACCTGGGCTTGCTATCGCAAGAAAGCATATACCCAAGTGAGAAAAAGTGAATTCCTCCTCCAAATATGGCTCATTTTGGTTGTGCATTTGACCCAAAAATTTATGCAACTGCTACTAGAGGAAACTTGTGATTTGAGTCCTCAAAACTCCACCAATAATCTTGTAAAATTAGGAACAAGCTCCTTGACACTAGGCCGAAAAAACCTAGAAATGTTTCCTTTCAGAATTAACCAAATTTGGTGCCATGCCCTATTTCATTGGTTCTACGTCCCACCTGTAGCACAACTACTACTTTTTCTCTAGTTTTCTCCTCAAAATGCTTGTAAAAATACTAGAATGTATCCTTAAAAATTATGGCCAAAAAATCTGTCCCAACTAGCCTCTCCTTGCTTCAAATCTGGCCCATAAATTTCTTCCAGGAAGCTACTATGAAAGCCCTAAAATGGATGAATTTGGCTCTCCCTGTAGTAGTCATTTCTATCCCTGCAAATGACTAAAAAATCTGGTCCACCCTCAAGGATTTTATCTCTAAATTATCTAGATAAAATTCCCCTTGAAGACCTGCCAACTAAGTGGTGCGAATTATGCTATTACATCCTCCTAGAAACTCAAAATGGCTGAAGGAATAGCTAAACAAGCCAACAATATCCAACAATATTATCTCCAATAATGTTTGTAATTCTCTCCTAGGGTGGCACTCTTGGTCCACTGAAAGAGAGTTGGGAATTTCTGCTTGGAAATCCCTTTGCTCAATACCACTAGTTGACATGGTTGAACAACACAAGAAAACTCTCAATGTTAGATATAAAAAAACAAGGAACCACAAAATGAGCTTGCTTTCTTCCCTTTATATTTGTTTCCTCTTCTTCCCTTGTGGGTCCCACTAATTTGAACCCATTGAGCCTTTTCTTCCTCATGGGTCGAATTTCTTCTAAGAGGTTTGATTTCCCCTTTTTGTGTGGCCCCCATTACACGCTAGCTTTTAAATTTATCCTTTTCTCATAAGTTGGCCTTCTCCCTTTGCAAAAATTAGATTAAGTTTCCTAACCCCTTTTCTTCTAATCCCCAACACCGAAATATGCATAAAATGTCAAAATTGCAAAATTAGGAATTGATCTTAGCTTATTCTATTTGTTGGGGACATGGTACAACACTTGGGGTGTTGGCAAAAATCACAAAGATAGACATTGTGTTGGGTAGTGAAAGCCTCGCGCAACAGTTAGAGGGCGCAAAGCTAGACATTTTGGGTAAAGTTAGGGAAAAGACTCTGCTGAAAGCGTAGAGGATGAATTACAATAGGTCGAATCAAAGGGTAGTCCGACTAAAAATAATGTAAAGAAAGATAAATAGAGTCGGCTCGCGCAGGGATCGCAGGCCAAGGAAGGGTATAAATAAAGCGTGGCTCTATGAGGGAAAGGTAGTTCTTTTGAGGGATGAAATGTAATGGGTTCTTAAAGAAGATAATCTGAAAGCATCTATAAGTCCAAGTCGAGGGTTGGGTAGTAGGTAGAGGCTCTGCAACTATGTGCACAGAGGCCTGGAAAGTCCGCAGATATGTGCGCAGACCCCTGCAGCTAAGTGCGCAGGGTAGATCTGGATGTATTGGTGGAGAATAATAATAAAGATAAGTTTGCTTCTATAAATTCTATGTTATCGCTCATCTGTCTTTAAGGTTTACCTTTCTATATCTAGTTAATGTAAATGTGATAAGTGTATGCGAATCTCGGTTTATTTTGTGCGTGAATCAATTATGTTGGTTAAATGTTTTCTTGAAGACCCTGTTGAATAGCTCTGAATCATAAGAGTAGAACAGTGCAGTAATAAGAAAAATATAATCACTCTGGATCAGTGCGAGTACTGAACAACGCGGAGCTGTAAACTAGTGCCCGAACCTCCCAGACCACACCAAGACATCCTTAGGATGCGGAAACCCGATTCCAGCACCCTCCCCTACTACCTCGGGTGAGACCTCAGTCCGTGCTCCGTGGGCTGTTGCCGAAAGGGCCAGTAGCTATGGGATTTGTTTGGCTAAATAACTCTTCCAAACCTGGGTCCAGCCCATAGCATCCAACAAATGGTTCCGTTGTCGAGACCGGGATCTTCCTAAGGGGTGTTTAGGTGTGGGATGCGGGGACCCTATAGAGAAAGAACATTGAAAATTTAAGAGGATCAGGGATGGTAATAGATCAAGGGTAACGATGGTGAACACAATTCAGTTACCAATATTTAAGGAAGCTGGAGGCGAAGACCCGGAAAAATTTTGGTTTGTACTAACATCAGTATGGAATGTGCAACAAGTCGCGGATGATAACATCAAGAAAGCCATCTTAGTCAGTGCACTGCAGGACCGAGCACTAACATGGTACAAGAAGTATTCAAGCATTAACCCAATAGCGGGGATAACGGACATCCATACTGAATTGAAAAAGGAGTTTAGTGGCTAAAGACAGAAGCACAGTTGGTCGTAGGATTCAAAGAGATCACGATGATGCCTTGCTAGACCCAGTCGCATCTGGATTAGAGATTGAAAAGCACCATTTGCAAGGCCAATATGACCTTGACGGATGCACAACACTGCGCTTGGTTCGTCGCATCATTAACGCCATATCTGAAGTCGGCTTTATCACAACAGAAGATCTCAACCCAAGCGGAAGCACTGGAAGTAGCAATGCGGTTGCATGAAACCCTGGTACAAGACCCAGGGTTGGGAGTTCAGCAAATCCAAGCGCAAGTCCAAAATTTGCGTTTGGAGATACAGAAGTTAAAGCAAGATCAGACGCCATGTTCTGAAATGCAGGAAGAAATATGGTGTATAAAGTGCAGGGGCCAGGGATACGATAAAGATCATTGTCTGGTCTCGATGAATTTTTTGGTCACAAGGGGACCGACACCATTGCAACCAAATGCACAGACAGGGTCGAGCGCGATCGCCCCACTCTAGTGCGCAATATGTCAGGTAGGAAGAAAGCACCACATGGATAACTGTCATATATTTCCAAAATACAACTAGACCCCTTAGCAACTCTTTTGCAACTTTTGTAGATCTGTGGGTCACGAAGAAAGAGATTGTCATAGCTATTGAATGTTGATAGACCAGACACTGACCTACAGAATGCAGACTGAGGTGCGAGGTCAGGATCTAACTGCGGCATTTACACGCGTTGGGTTCCCAAGACGCGGTCGAGGACAGGGCGGAATGGGACCAGGAAGGGGTCGCGGGCAGCTAATCTGTTACAATGGTGGAGGACCAGGACATTACGCATAGGATTGTACCAATCCAACCCGAGTATCATGTCATTATTGTGAGCAATTTTATCATGAGCTGGTAGATTGCCTCATGCTGATAGCACAAATTCGTGAAAATAAGGCAACGCCTCCTACAACAATGCAAAACGTGCAGATGATGAGATCTAAACCCCGTGACGATGAACCCACAGTCAACATGATATTGCGACGTGGCACAGCCACAGGAGAAGTCAATAGGAAGACTAATATGGAAGCTAAGGAAAGCTTCACGGGCGTCTCTGCTCGAGGTAGTAGGGATTCGCCTGAGCCAACTAGGGATCCCTCGATGATGACTACCTTCTTAGAGACATGCATAAAACTGCTTCGTGACAACTGGACATTTAGAGGGTTAAAGGAAGTAATTAATAGATGCGCAGGTTGGGGTGAACCTCGCACAGTCTGGAAAATAGGAAGACACACATTGCGGATGGGCCAGGAAATGTAGCTAACAGCGTAGATTGGCAACTACGAGATGGATCAGGTCATTCTGGACCTCAGTTCTGATGCAAACGTATTGCCTAAACAAACTTTGGAGTGCATGGGTAAGCCTACACTACAATGGTCTCCTATCCAATTGCGGATGGCCAACTATCAGAAGATCTTGCCTATTGGATGGTTACACAACATTACAATAGATATTGATGGCGTAAGTACTCGAACAGATTTCGAAGTTATTGAAATCATGGATGAAACTAGTCTCCACCCTGCATTGCTAGGGATAGACTAGGCCATTAATATGAATGGGGTTATTAAGCTCAAATAGAGGAAGATGATATTCGAGAAGAAGTCGCTCAGGGTCGTTGTTCCGCTGGATCCAATAGACAGACCGTGCAACACAGAACTGGCGTGTAGCGAAGAGAGGGGCGATGTATTGGATAGTATCTACAAAATTGTTGCACAGGAGGAGCGAAGATTCTCGTAGGGCTACTCTAGTGATTCAGATGAGGAAGACGAGCGATGGTGCAATAGGGTGAGAAAGGCTACCACATTGCACTATAATATGATGATGAAATACCTATATTGCGTTAAAGTTTAGAACCATAAACTGCCACTGTATGACGGGCTGACAGTAGTAGAGGATTTCCTGATTAAATTCGAAAGTGAGGTACTAGAGTACCAACAGTTCGATGCACTCAAATGGGCATTACGCGTGACACCAACACGATGGTGGGATACCCATGAAGGAACCTTTGAAGATTGGCCAAGCTGCAGGCACATGATGCAGATAAGATTTGGGAAGCCCGAGCTACGAATAATGGAGAAATATGATGGATGGGAGAATCTGTGTATACATTTGAGCAAATGGACCAAAGCTTATGATACGGAGCCTTAACCAGAATGGGTGCACCTATTTTATCATACCTTGGATGTCATTCCAAGGAACTGGTATACGAAAACAGAGCTCTAGCATGGCACTGGCGAGTGGGATATTTTGCGTGAAGGGTTTTTGTCGAAATTTCTCTTTGAAGACCAATGGATGGATACTGTGGACGATGCATTACAACTAGTAAAGGCCGCCATATTCAGAACACCATTAGAGCCAGAAGAAATTGTGCCATCAACGACAGTTGAGCCAAGCCTTAGCATGTTACAATGTTCAAGCAGAAGATGATGATGATGACACATGTAACATCAATATACTGAAAACCGAAGGGAGTCATGAGGTGTGCAGCCCTGAGATAGAAGATCCAGATATCACGGTGCTACTGAAAACAAAGCAATTGAATATTGGAACAAAGGAAGAGCTGAAGTATGCTACCCTTGGGGACTACTGGGACGATGCCACAATGGAAAAGGTCATTGAGCTGCTCCGAGAATACCGCGATTTATTCCCTACAAAAATGACGAAGCTGAAGGGGATTCTAGGAGACCTAGGGATGATGAAGATAACTTTGAAGCTAGATGCGAAACCAGTGAAGCAGCGACCCTACCGATTGAATCCAAAATACAAAGCGAAGGTCCGCGGAGAATTGGATAAGATGTTGGTAGCAGGAATTATTGAACCAGTCGAGGAGTCTGATTAGGTCAGTCCTATGATCGTACAGGAGAAGAAACAGAAGGGGCAGATCCGCATCTGCATGGATTTGTGAAAGCTCAATGATTCTTGTGTTAATGATCCATTTCCAACACCCTTTACAGATGAGGTACTCGAAAATGTGGGCGGGCAGGAAGCATACTCCATCATAGATAGCTTCTCCAGATACCATCAAATCAAGGTCGCGCCAGAGGATCAAAGCAAGACAACGTTCGCTATCGAATGAGGTTGCTTTCAGTATACGATAATGCCCTTTGGGCTGAAGAATGCACCTACGATATTTTCCTGTATTGTGGTCACCGCTTTCAAGGAATTTATCCACAAATTCTTAGAAGTCTACTTGGATGATTGGACCGTATTTGGTCTGGTTAAGAAACATGTCGCGAGCTTACGATTGATGCTGGCTATCTACTGCCGACACCAGATTGCGCTCAACTTAAAAAAGTGTACTTTCCTTGTCCCTTTCATGAACTTGCTGGGCCATGTGGTTTGTAAGAAAGGACTAATGGTGGATCCAGAAAAGATCGTTGTCATATTGAATCTGCAAGCGCCGCACAGTGTAAAGCAGCTACACGCTATGTTGGGACACACAAGCTACTATTGGAAGTTCATCAAAAGCTACGCCTAGATTACGGCTCCAATGGAGCAATTGCTGAAAAAGGATGCTACTTATTGCTTGAATGAGGAGTGTAACAAAAGTCTAGAGATGCTTAAGGAGAAAATGGCTTCAGCCCCTATATTGGCCTTTCCAAAATGGGATGTCGAGTTTCATGCGCATGTGGACACGTCCTGTATCGCACTGGGAGCAGTACTCACTCAACCAGGAGCAGAGGGACTGGACCATCCGATTGCCTTCGCAAGTCGCAAGTTGTCCAAAGCAGAGAAGAATTACTCTACTACTGAGCGAGAGGGATTAGCGATGGTATACGCGCTCCAAAAGTTCTGTCACTATCTGCTCGGAGGACATTTTAAGATGTACACTGATCACTCTGCGCTCAAGTACTTACTGAATAAGCCTGTGTTGGGGGGGCGCATTTGTCGATGGTTGCTGTTATTTCAAGAATATGATTTTGAGGTTGTTGTCAAACCAGGACGCCTGAATGTAGGTCTGAATCATCTGTCCTAAATTGAGACCGGCGAAGAACCAATAAATCGAGAAGAGGGACTCCCGGACGCCCAGTTATATGTCGTGCACGTTGCATATGGCCACTTTGAAGATATTATCCACTTTTTAACTATGGGAACTACGCTGCAAGGGTATTATGTCCAACAAAAGAAGGAATTAGTAATACACGCAACTGATTTTACCGTAATTGCAGGTCACCTTTACAAGATGGGCAACGACAAAATATTGCGTCGATATGTACCAGAATTCGAGCGTGAACAGATCTTGGCTGAAGCACATGGAGGGGTTGCTGGCAAACATTATGCAGGGCAAGCCACAGCCTAGAAGATTCTCCGCAAGATTATGGTGGCCTACTCTACATAAAGATTCAAAAGCATACTGTCAGGCATGCGATGCATGTCAATGGACGGGCAAACCGTCACGAAGGGATGAAATGCCACTTCAGCCACAGGTAATGCTACAGCCATTTGAGAAATGGGCGATTGACTTTTTCAGGCCTATCGAACAGCGCGGAAAGATGGGCGCGTGCTATATCATCACTGTGACTGAATATTTGACCCGATGGGCCGAGGCACAGCCGGTTAAAGATTGCATGGTTGCGACAGTAGCAAAATTCTTGTTCGAGAAAATACTGACTAGGTTCGGCTGCCCCAACATTCTCATGAGTGATAGGGGAACACATTTTTTGAATGAAATGATCACCGCACTCATTGAGGAATTCCAAATCTATCACTAACAAAGCACGCCCTACCATCCGCAAGTGAATGTGACTGTTGAGGCATTCAACAAAATTTTGGAGACTGCGCTGACAAAGGTTTGCAATGCACAACAAAATTACTGGGATTTGCACATTCCTGCTGTGCTATGGGCATACAGAACTACATGTAAGAAGTTGATAGGCCAGACACTGTTTCGGTTAGTTTATGGCAAGGAGGCTGTTATGCCTATGGAATATATTATGCCTAGTCTGCGAATCACAGGGATCATAGGTATGGCAGACCACGGGGCCCTGGAAGAGTGGCTCGCACAGCTAGAAGAATTGGAGGAGGAACGAGTTTTGGCTGGATTCCATCAGCAAGTACAGAAACAGCGTGAGAAAGCATGGCACGATCACCATATCAAGGTGCGCACCTTCAAAGAGAATGATCTAGTATTGATTTATGGCAATAAGCTCGAAAAATTCCTTAGAAAACTCCGCATGCACTGGTTGGGACCCTATGTCGTCAAAGAAGTCACCGATGGGGGCATGGTTCAGCTGACTAAACTCAATGGAGACCCCTTCCTAGGAAGAGTGAATGGAAATCGCCTCAAGCTCTACACGGGCGGGCCGACCACCTGACTAGCCATTCAGAAGATAGTCTCACCACTCCACCCAGTTGCAAGAGAGCGGGCAATGATAAAGAAACCTGGGGAACAGATGCGTAAGTACTACAGTACGCGTACATTTGACCATATGCAAGGGTCGCGGTCGCACGAGAAGGCTCACGCGGACGCGTTGATAAAATGAATGATGACCATTAGATATGACAAGATGGTTGCATCATGGCAAATGGGAGTGGGCGGTGGGCAATTGAGAGAAACAGTACGAGTCAGATATGGAACGAACGGCTATAGATTCCACACGGGAAGGTTACACGAATGGGAACGAGTGACAATCACTGCATTTGAATTTCCCATGACTTATAAAGTACCAAGGGGAGTCCATTGGGTGGCCTATGTTTCGAAAACACAAATGGAGTTGTTCATTATCTATGCACAAGGTATGCGCCTAAAGGTATTAATCTGGCTGATAGAGAGGCAGGACTCTCTAAGGAGTATGCGAGTGACAACTACAAGCATCCCACAGGCTGCAGCATCACCAGTAGGAGATGTACAGGAAAAGAGGGAACACGAAGCAGAATTGGTCTGGAGGTCATCGCCTCACCTAGGGGCAGGTCAGCGCACTACAACAGAACAACGAAAGGATGAATAGATGGCGACCAAGGGTAGATATGCAGTTAATAAGTTGTCTCCAATGTCCCTCGAAGATTGAGATCTTATGGATAGCAGCCAAGGTCTTGCAAAAGTGCAACACAAGCTGCAGTGAACGGTGCGAAGGGCAAGTACGAAGGTCAGAAGAAGCTACGGTGGTACCAAGAGGCAGCTCCCCTGCTTGCGCTAGAATCCTCGGAAGGGGTGTTCTGTGTTAATTGAGTAATGTAGAATGAGCATTATCGGTTATGGGATGTGGTAGAAACACTGAAGCAAAAGACAGCTGAAGCATTGAAGAAGACAAGGAATGAGCAGCACGACGACGAGCACCACTCAGAGGGAGGCAAAATCGCGAATCCAAGGCAACGCATCTAGCCATGCTGATGAGTGACTTGGGAGGAGTCACGATGATTGTGTTCAGGGACTATTGGGTAGCGAAAGCCCTGCGCAACGGCTAGAGGGCACGAAGTTGGACATTTTGGGTAAAGTTAGGGAAAAGACTCCGCTGAAAACATGGAGCGCGGATTACAATAGGTTGAGTCAAAAGGTAGTCCACCCGAAAATAATGTAAAGGAAGATAAATATAGTCGGCCCACGCAGGGATCGCGGGCCAAGGAAGGGTATAATAGAGCGTGGCTCTATGAGGGAAAGGTAGTTCTTTTGAGGAATGAAATGTAATGGGTTCTTAAAGAAGATAATCTGAAAGCATATGTAAGTCTGAGTCGAGGGTTGGGTAGTAGGTAGAGGCTCTGCAGCTGTGTGCGCAAAGGCCTGGAAAGTCTACAGCTATGTGCGCGGACCCCTGTAGCTGAGTGCGTAGGGTAGATCTAGATGTCTTGGTGGAGAATAATAATAAAGATAAGTTTTCTTATGTAAATTTTGTGTTATCGCTCATCTGTATTTATGGCTTACCTTTTTATATCTGGTTAATGTAAATGTGATAAGTGTATGCGAATCTGGGTTTATTTTGTGCACGAATCAATTATGTTGGTTAAATGTTTGCTTAAAGACCCCGTTGAATAGCTCTGAATCATAAGAGTAGAACAACGTAGTAATAAGAAAAATATAATCACTCTGGATCGGTGAAAGTACCGAACAGCGTGGAGCTGTAAACCAATGCGCAAACCTCCCATACCACACCAAGACATCCCTAGGGTGGGAAAACCTGGTTCCAGCACCCTCCCCTGCTACCTCGGGTGAGACCTCAGTCCGTGCTCCACAGGTTGTTGCCGAAAGGGCCGATAGCTGCGAGATTTGTTTGGCTAAATAACTCTTCCAAACCTAGGTCAGGCCCATAGCAACGAACACATTGCAAGAGTGGGAGGTGGAAGCCATCAAGCAACACTCACGACTAAATAGGTTTAAGTCTAGTGGGTCAATCAACATTTGGTAATTCTTTATATGTCCAATTCCTTTGGTTTTTCTAATTCCTTCACTGGTTTTGTTTTTATTTGGTGGGTGTTGCCCTGTAAGGTTTTGAGATCAACAAGACTTAGTTATGGATTAAACTTTGTGGAATCTCAGTGGTTTTTGGACCCTACCAAAAGTCTATTATATGCCTCACTCCTCAGTTTTTTTTCCATTAGAATCCATTACATACCTCTCTAGAAATTCAAGGTTCCTTGGGTTTTTCTTTTATTTGGTCTTTTCACTTCTAATCCCTCGGGTTTCTGGGTGTTTTGGATGAGAATTATATATTGTCCATTAGTTATCCAGTGTAGCATGCATTGAAAACAAATGCATTTCCACTGGGATTCTAGGGGAAAGGGTCCTCAAAGTCGATCGCGGTCCCAAGCCCAATCCCAATATGTCGCAACAAAATTTCCACTTTACCACTCCTCTAGAAATTCAAGAGGAACTCCATCAACTTGAAACCTTGACTACCAGTGACCAAAAAAGCTTACTCTGATTCAAAAATCCAAACTAAGGTAGCCAATTACGTTCCTGAATCGAGGCACATTAGGGGAAGGCGGAGCTAATACTTGAATTCCATCGCCCTTCATTGGCAGACGAAGACACTTTTGGTTAGGGTCTTGAAAGAAACATGAATATTGTTATGATATGATCTCTTATCTTGATGAAATCAAGAATGTGTAATGTTACTGGTGCTCCTGTCTTGCAAGTTTAGATGCTTGGCTTGCTCACATTGAAATTCATCTACAATGTGAATTGAAACCCCTTGCACCAGCTAGAACAAGCGCTCAAGACCCAACCCTTTTTACTTCATCTGACTCTTGATGTTATGTTTCGCCATTTGACAATTATCTTTTACTTTCTATATTTTAGCATATGTTAGTTGTCATTAATGATAGTAGTTATCATTTTGTATTATCTGAAATCTTGTCTATGGTCAACAAATTTGGTTTCCCTTGAGGTAGATTGAGACTAGAAATAGTATAAACAGTGATATATTTTTTTGTTGTATGAAGACATTTTGAGGGAATACAATTTAAATTCACATATGTGTGTGTGAGAATTTAAATTGTATTACCTCAAAATATCTTCATATAAAAACAAAAGATATCATTGTTTATATATATATATGGTATTGCCTCAAAATGTCTTCATACGACAACAACTATATATATATATATATATATATATATAGAGAGAGAGAGAGAGAGAGAGAGAGAGAGAGAGAGAGATAACGCTCACCTATAAGAACATAAATATATCATGTGTTTGGATACTTTTTACTCCTCTTTTTCTCATATATAAAAAGATTTGTTATTTTATGATTTGTTGGAAAATAACAATATAACAATAGTAATATAATATACCAAGATATATGGCTTATATTAATGTTTTATTGATTAATTTAAGTAAAATTATAGAGAAAATTTAAACCTTTTCTAAAAATATTTTTTCCCAAAATTGATTTTTTTTTTTTAATTAAAACTTCACATCTACCAAAAATATGGAAAAATAAGTTTAGACACTATATAAATAATATACTGAAAATTTCAAATTATATTTTAATATAGAAAATGTATACCATAAATAATAATATTATCAAATCTTAATATTATGTTAGACATTTAGACAATCTTAAACATACATTACACAATTATTTTAATTATTAATTTAAAGAAAATTACCAAAATATCTTAATATTAAGTTAGACATTTAGAAAATCTTAAACATGCATTACACAATTGTTTTATTTATTAATTTAAGCAAATTACCAAAATATCTTAATATCATATTAGACATTTAAAAGATCCCAAACATGCATTACACAATTGTTTTATTTATTAATTTAAGCAAAATTACCCAAATATATACATTAATGAAATAACATTGAAATATTAGAGTCTTAACCTGGCGCCTTCCGATAAATGGTAAATTGATAAAGAGAGAGTGACATGCATGGGTAGTGGAATCCAAGGGCATTTCACACCATTAGTTTTGACGCAATTAGTGGGGTCACTTCTAGGTCTGAAGCTCCAACAGAGTGAGTTCACCTCATATATGCATATTTAGTGAAAAATAAAAGTTGTTTTATGGTAGGTTAAGAAGACAATGAAGCTTTATTAAGATATTACACATAAATATATTGACTTATGTCACTATTTTGCCTATTAATTTAATAAAATTATCTCAAAATTTTTAGTATTTTTTTAGAAAGAAACTATTTAATTGAAATTTTGCATTATCATTACACAATATACCTTAAAGTTTTGAGGATTTTTAATTTGTCAAAAATCCTAAAAACACATTAAATTATTAAATTTTTAAAAATATAATAAAAATGAATTTTAAAAAATAATTTAGATAATCTTTACCAAATTATTAATTATAAACATCACAAATTTATTTAGTGAACCGAAATAGAACTTTCATAGTTTTGAATCAATAAATTTTTACCTCATGAAAAGCACATATAAATAGTTGAAGATTATTATAAAATTAGTTAAGTTTATAATAACTTTATGATAGTCAAAACCAAAACTAAGGATACCTTGGTATGTTATCTCCAAACCAGGGTACAGAGGGTTATTTCTACCTCAAGCAAGGTTTGGAAAGACTTGCTTCACAAATGAAATAGGGAAGGGCAATAATGGATGCAATAGTTAACAGAGGATAAATCCCTCGCCTAATGGAGTTCAAAGTTAATGGAGTAGGTTGAAAACCCAATAAATTCAAAATTGAAAGATAGAGCTTCACAGTACATAAACACAAACAATAAACCCATTAAAGCTTAGAAGATAGTTGAAGATTATTATTAAAGAACATATAGATAGTTGAAGATATTGTAAAATTAGTTAAGCTCATAACAACCTTAGTTGAAACCAAAACTAAGGATACTTTGGTATGTTGTCTCCAAACAAAGGGTACAAAGGGTTATTTCTAACTCAGGCAAGGTTTGGAGAAACTTTCTTAGAGAAGAACAATAATAAATGCAATTGCAATAGTTAACCGAGAATAGATCTCTTGCCTAATGAAGTTCAAAGTTAATAGAAACCCAATAAACCAAAAATAGAAAAAGTTCAAGCTACATAAACACAAACAATAAACCCATTGAAGCTTAGGGCAAATATTTTGAGAAACACAAACAATAAATCCCATTGAAGCTTAGAACAAATATTTTGAGAAGTGACTAATGAATTCACCCAAAGACATTGAAGTTGGAATTTGGGAATACGTTAAGGTGGATAACTAAACAATAGATCATATTTACAATTACATCTACTTCTTGACCAAACCTTGTCCAGATGTCATGACTCTACCTTGCAATATTTACATTATATCATGGGCAACATCTTGTACTATGAAAATCCTAGGCCATGTGAGTAATAGACTATTAAGTATAAACCCCAACTTTAGATTATGATAGGCACCTTTGGTAGATGAACCTTAGTTTTAAAGTTTTGATTTGCCATAAAAACTGAGTAAATTTTGCATTAACAAATCAATACGGTTCAGGAATAAAAAAACATCCTACAAGACATCAAATTCGAGGCTGGTATAAGAGTATAGCTCTGATTTTGAACCCTGGGGGAATGAAATGTTGTAATATTCTCAGTTTTTTATGCTATGATCATGTGTCTCTTTCATCTCAATTATATATATAAATTAAAAAAAAAAATGTATTTACATATTTTAATGGGTTTAAGTTGTTTTGTTAAATTTTATATGTATTAGTGGGGTATAGTTTAAATGGTTATGAGTAAAATTTATTATTTTATTAAATAATGTGTTTAGTTATGTGTAGTTTAAATGGGCGTATGTAAAAGTTATTATTTTTTTCCTTGCGATATATATGTTTTTAGTGAACCAATCATCAATAAAATATATAATTATCTATAATTTGAATTGCTCTGGAAACAAATAAAATTTATTGTGCAACGAATTTAAAAATAAAAAAATACTTCATATTAATAAAATAAAATATCATATAGAAAGACATTTTACAATCGATTTTGGTAGAAATGTTGTAAATATTATGTAAGGCTTTATGTAAAGTAATGTTATGTTGATCTAGTCAACATTAAAATTAAAAAAATTAAAAATTAAAATTAAAGTTTGAGTTAGTCATTGGATGGGTTTACAGATGGTGGTTTACAAGCACATGGTATTGCATAGCCCATGGTATTTATTCCTTGTATTTGTTATGATGAAGCCTATTTAAAGGCTTGAGGAAATCCATTATGGAATGCAAGAGTATCAACTTAGATCCATCTTAACTCCATACTTTATCCCTCGATGCTTGGTAGATACAGATTTAAGGTGGATCTAAGTTGATTATATTATAGTTGTCTAGTATGGTGGAGATGTTGCACCTAACATTACATAATGTTAGAACTAGCAATTTCCCCAAAAGGTGCAAAGGGACACCGATAGGACTGTTAAATTGGAGAAATTGTACTTTGATTTTAAATACAGGGTAAGTTCCTCATACAGAACACTAAAGGACACTGCTCACAAATAGATCACAAATCAATACACCAGTATTCTTGACATGGTTAAAACCCTCAAAGAGGGAAACAGTCCACGACCTGAGCCAACGTGGCCACTTCAAGCAATTTATTAATAAAAGAATGAAAATTTACATAAGCTTCTCTCATGAATGGTTACCCTACAAATGACCCTCCATGCTCTTTAAATAGAGATCATGGACCAATCAGGTGTTAAGCCACATATCAAGTGTCGGTAATACCGAGGAGAGAATGAACCGTCAGATCACTACATATTGTGACTATCAGATTGTAAGTTACAAAAGTACATAGTAAAGAAACACACTTTACCTAACTCTACACTAGACCAAGTTATACTTAACTATTTCCTATGTGTCAGAATATCCTAACATCCCCCCTTAAGAACAACTTGGATAGGATTGAAGGATGTACAAATATGACACAATAGGAGAAGGAAGGAGGCATTAGAGCCTATCCTCCCTTAGTGACAACTACCTAAACTCCAACCATAAATCGAAGTTTAGTAAAATTCGCCTATGTGAGAGACTTTGTAAAGATGTCTGCAACTTGATCATCTATTGAACAATATTGCACTTCAAGAATATGGTCATGAATGAGCTTTCTGATGAAGTGCATGTGAAGTTCAATGTGTTTGTTGCACTGATGCTGGAATGGATCTTTGCATAGTTGAATGGCACTTTGATTATCACACCAAAGTGTAGTCGAATGTTGCTGCTAAAAGCCAAACTCTGACAAGATCTAACGAAGCCACAAGGATTCCTTACTAGCTTCTATGCTACCACGATACTCTGCTTCTACTGAAGAAAGAGAAATGGCACTTTGTTTCTTGCAAGCCCATGTAATAGGTCCTGAACCAAGAGTGAACACATAACCTGCAGTAGACTTCCGATCACCAGGGTCACCAGCCCAGTCGGAATCAATGAAACCAACTAATAGAGGAGATGCTTCTGCACTATAATGAATCCCAAACTAAACTCTACCTCGAACATAACAAAGTATTCTTTTAGCTTCTTTCCAGTGACTTTCATGTGGGTTTTTCATAAACCGAGCAATAAGGCCAACAGTAAAGGAAAGGTCAGGATGAGTATGGGTCAAATACAAAAGTTTTCCAACAAGTTGATGGTATAAGGTAGCATCAACTTCAGGGGAAGTACAAGTGACTAAAATTTTGGCTCCAGACTGAAAGGGAGAAGGGGCTAGCTTACATTCTTCCATGTGAAAATGGCGTAGAAGATCACACGCATACTTGGACTGGGAAAGGGAAATACCTTCCTTGGATTGCAAGACTTGAAGACCAAGAAAATAATGCAAGTGTCCTGAGTCTATCATTTCAAACTTTTTTTAAGGCTAGACTTCACATGGTTTATAAGGTTGGGATCAATACCAATAAGGATAAGATCATCAACATAAAGAACAAGAATGATAAGAGACTTGCCCACTTTCTTCGTGTAGACAGTATTGTTAGAATGACACCTAGAAAAGCCAGTTTCTAAAAGAAATCTATCCATTTTGGCATACCAAGCTCGAGGGGCTTGCTTGAGACCATAAAGGGATTTCTTAAGCCGACATACAAGGCTGGAGTCTATTTTTATAAAGCCAGTAGGTTGTTCCATATAGATTTCTTCATGCAATTCCCCATGCAAGAAGGTAGATTTAACATCCATCTGATGGACTTCCCATTTGAAAGGGACAGCAAGGGAAAGAACAAGGTGGATAGAGTTCATTTTGGCAACAGGGGAGAAGGTTTTAGTATAGTCAATGCCTTCAACTTGTGAAAAACCCTTAGCAACAAGACGAGCTTTATATTCATCAACTTTTCCATCTGGTCCATACTTGGTTCTATAAACCCATTTGCATCTAACAAGTTTTCGTCCCTTTAGAAGAGGAACAAGATCCCATGTATCATTTGCCAATAACCAACGATATTCTTCATTCATAGCTGCGTCCCAATTTGGATGGCCTGAAGCTTTTGCAAAGGTGTCAGGATCATAATTCTCTAAAGCTTGAGCCAGTAACAAAGAGGCTCTATCGAACTGAGAATGTGTACGTCGTTGATCTGTAGGATCACTAGCAAGAGCACCTACTGCATCCCGAGTAGCATGGACCCATTTTGGAAGCTGAGGAGCTGAAGGAGGACCTTGAGAAGGTGGGGGAGGATTTTCATCCTTATTGTCATCATCTGAAGAAGAAATATTTTCAGAAGTAGAAGGGATAGAGAGAGGTGGCATATCCGCTGAACTAGGCTCGTAGGCCGATATATTTTCAGCAAACTTTACATCTCTTCTAATGATAACAGTTTTGGACTTAAGTGGAATAAGTCTATATCCTTTGACATCTTCAGAATATCCAACAAAAATACATTTTTCAATCTTAAGTTCTAAAGCTTTATGTTTCTCTTCTGGAATATGGGCCCATGCTTCACTTCCAAAAACACGAAAGTGACTTACATCTGGTTTAATTGAGCTCCATGCTTCTTCTGGAGTGATATTCTTTAAAACCTTAGTAGGAGTGCGATTTTCTATGTAATTTGCACAATTAATTGCTTTTGCCCAAAAATTAAGACTACGTCCTTCAGATTGAAGCATACAATTAGCCATTTCCTTTAAGGTGTGATTCTTCCTTTCAGCTACACCATTTTGTTGTGGAGTATATGGAACAGTTTGTTGCATTTGAATTTCATTCTCATTGCAAAAGTTGATGAATTTTTTGTTAACATATTCTTTGCCATTATCAGATCTTAGCTTAAGAATTTGATGTCCAGATTGTTTTTCAACAAAGGCTTTAAAGGCCAAGAACATGTTAAATACTTCACTCTTGAGTTTTAAGAAGTATACCCAAGCGCATCTCGAGAAATCATCAATGAAACAACTGGAAGTGGACCACATAAATCACTGTGCACAAGCTGTAAAGGGGTTGAGGCGTGCTAAGAGGCACGTTTTTCAAAACTGTCCCGATGATGTTTTCCGAGTACACATCTGGAACAAACACCATCTCTGCAAGTTACCATTGGAAGACCTGTCACCATATTTTCTTTACATAGATTCTGAAGGGAGCGATAGCTTAAGTGACCAAATCGCTCATGCCAAAGTTTGCTCACTTCATCATTATGAGCAACAAATACTGAGGGAAGATTTGATGACCCAAAGTTGTTAAACTTATACAACCTTGTAGAATCATCAGCAATGCCAGTAGCTAAAATCTGTCTAGGATCCTTAGGTCCTTAATTACAACATCGTGAGGTGAAAATTCAACGATTTTATCTTCACCTGAATGAGTTATCTGATATACAGATAGAAGGTTGCAGGATAAGGTTGGAACACATAATACATCATTAAATTGACCATTGTCTATATGAA
>APFE030029022.1:72124-92838 GCA_000404065.3 Pinus taeda
AAGGTCCTCCCTCCTCATGAACAACCTCCGGGGGTGGTGGTGTCCCTGTGAAGAAGTCTCGGGAGATGAAATCCTCCCATGGGATACCCTGCTGGGCCAACTAATGCATGACCACAATCTTGATCAAAGCATAATGGTAAATGCTCCTATGTTGTTGTGCTGGACTCTTTCTTTGCACCAATGGCACCATCTTCTCAATATTCCGGCACATAAAAAAGGGTATGTTCATCATCCGTACCCGTGTGAAATGCATCAACAAGCAAATATGGTACAAAAACAAACGTGAAAATCTACCCTCATAGGTGAAATAGCGCATGATGAGCCTCATCAAGGGAACATACTCATCCTTCAAAAATCTGAAAGGAAATACACCAGTCATGTACCTCATATATTCAGGTTTAATGTAAGGTTCATACTGAAATCTATCCAATAGTTTGCGCTTGTCCACTCTTCTCCAACATTAGGTATCCCCGTTGCTTGAGAAACCATCTCAGGTGTCAATGTAAAATCCACCCCTACAAGATTTACATGCCCGTCATGCAAATGCAAAACAAACAAGAGGACCAATTCCCTGTGATCCTGAATTTGACAAATCCTCTCGCAAAATTCATAACATGATAGGTAGCAGAAACATGTGACTGCAAGTGGACAAGCCTGCAAATAGGTCAAAGTGGTGGGCTCTTCTCTCACATGGTGACCACCCTTACCACCCCTCCTCCTTTGTACCTCAACCTCTGAAGCTGACTCATGGTCATCCCTTTGCTCATAGTCGGTTTCGGTTTCTGACATGGTTTCAGGAGCAAAGTGGCTGAAGTGTACTGCTGCTTCTGCGTAAAATCTGTTGTTTTAACTGTTTTGAAATGCTGTTTCAAGGGGACAAGTAGCACAAGGGAAATGTTAGGGAAGGGAGACTTGGAAGGGAAATTGGGAAAAATATATGAAACAGGGAGTTTAGGGGAAGAATTATGACATTTACATCATCATACAATTTCATTTGCAAGGATGTTATGGGAGGTAGTGTTTAGGGTTTGATTTTTGATTTCTTAATATTTTTGGTAGGGAAATTAAATAACAGTGATAAGGGAGTAAGAAATGGGAGGTGGGAAAATGTAGGAACAATAGGAATGAAAAGGAATACCTTAAAACAGCAAAACAAACCCTAGCAACTTTGATATTTTCAAGCAATAGCACATGGAGTCTTTACTTGTAAATGAAGGCTTTTAAAATGTTATCATGATCTTCTTCAAGCTTTAGCAAACCATAATTTATATGATTGAAGGCCTACCTGACAAGCCTGAGGAGATTTGGGGTCTTCTTGAAGTTTATAATCAATTGCTGTAGGTGAGCTCCTGACAGGTCGCGTGCAGGACTGAAGGGTCGCGCACACCCAAGAGGTCGCGCCCTTGGTTTTTTGAAACTGTTGGGACCCCCTGGACGGGTCGCGCCCACCCAACAGGTCGCGCACAGCTATGGAAGGGTAGCGCATGGATCCTCTCTGCAATTGCGCCCGATTTTGTCTCCAAATCGCCTTTCACTATTGTTATGAGGCAAATGATAATCAAATGGAGGGAGAGAGGGGCTTTATAGGCTTGTTTTGAATTTATTTCATGTCTAAACCCTCTTTCTAATGTTTTTCATGACACTTTTTAAACTTTGAATGTTGCTGACTTTTTGGTTTCCTTTTGTCCTGAAATTGGTTGAATTGATGTTTTTCCTTGATAATTTTTTTCAGGGATAGCTTCTGAAGAGTCTTGGCAAAGGGGACCAGGGCTGCATACTGACTTTCGATGAATTTTTACAATTTTTACAAAATTTTGAGAAATGACCTTGGCTCTAAAAACAGGGTTTTTAAATCCGAGGTAAAAATTAACTGTACAAGATGAAATCTTTTGAAGAAATACTTTGATAGTTCATCCCTCTGGCCTGCTGGGCATTATTGACTTTTAAAGACTTGCTCAAAGACCATTGGACCTAAACTAGACAGGACTTTTGACTTAGACAAGACAAGTAACCTTGAAAAGAGTTTATTGAATGAAACAACTTGATCCAGCAGTGCCAAGAGGGGAATAAAGACACCAGCTCCTCCATCAGGGTTATGGCATGCCTAATGGAATGCAATGAGATGACACTGATGAGACACCTACTTATGCAAATGCAAAGAGTTTTGATCGCTGATGGAGGGCTACCAGACCGACTCTAACACAATCAAGAGTGTCCATATTTGGTGCATCTTGTAACCAAATGAATCCATGTATGTGTATGGATCTTCTATGTTGCCATTCATATCTGGAAAAAAAATAAAAAAGAAAAAGTTTTAAAATAAGGATATTAACAACGTAAAAAATGATGGACGAGCAAATGGTTCGATGAAAACCTACACCAATAATCAAGTGTGTAGAAGCCCTTTTGTAGAATCTTTTCAAGGAAAATCGTAAATCTGCAATGCATATATTGTGTTGTAATATGTGGGTTTTTTATTACATTTTGAATTCTCCATTGGTAGATATTGCTCAAATTTGATGGAACACTGCTAGGAATGAATATGTGTAAGTCAGGCCACTTGATATCATTTGCACTGAGGGTGAAGAAAAATGTTGTGCTTCCCATTTGTGCAATCAGATCAATCAGTTCACACCGTCATTTGTTCTAGTAAGAGTGTGTTCCTCGAAGACCTAAGACAAAACACATAGCTTGTTCTGGGAATTTGGAATCAGGAAAATCACGAAGAAATTGTCAAATATTTGAAACAGTTGTTGATAAGTTGTTTTCAATGCATTTTTTATAAATATGGCAGTAGTTACTTGGCTATGATGGCGCATTAGAATGTTATATATTTAGAAATGGAATCTTGGATGTTGGCCAAATCGATAATCATGGTAGTGCATTAAATGCAAAGCATATTCATGCATCTCAACTTTTGTAATTCTTGGTTGTGCAATCATGGAATTTCCTATAGGGAAGAGTGTGGGGAATGACATGGTGAAAAGGCCTTCGGTGGTGTATTCATTTACAGGGGATAGGGATATTGTAGGTCAATCAAGTGAGCTTGTTGAATTTGACTTAGTCAAGTGTAAATAAACACATATGTGTTCAAATTCAGTGTATGAATTTGGGAGAGTTGCAACGAAAGATGAAGGTTGGAGATCTAATGGAGTGAGGATGAGATTAGGGTCATAATTAGAATCAATTACAAGTTCATCGGGTTTGGTTGAAGAGGTGCTTATGTTGTGAAGGAGAAAATATATATTTGTAGGTTGATCTAGAAAAGCGTTAATTGTAGACAGGTTGAGCTACACATCCTTGTAATAGGGATCATTTATTATTTTGTATTCAAGAGCCACCATTAATCGTGATTTACAAACAAGGAATTCATAAGCCTTTTCAGAAGTATTATATCTTTTGACAATGAGGATGTCTAATTTGGAAATCATATGAGGTAAGTAGTTGGAAATAGTAGTGATGTCTTGGGGAAAGTTTATTGTATGGTCATTGTATTTGTATTGCCCACCATAAGCATGAGTAACTTGTAGAATCAATTGACACGTGCAATGAGCATTTCCTCAATTTGTGTTAAATTAAAAAGGACAAGTGGTTGTGTGTTGGGGTCCATGTTGTTTGAATGAGAAAAACGATATGGAGGCCTAGATGAGGCACAATGACAACAAGAAAGATTTCCATCTGAGAAGCTTTTTTTCATGCTTGGGTATGATTCTTTGCATATTGTGTGAACATGCATGGGAGAAATTTCATCTATCCTTTGTCGAAATTGATTATGCTCATCGTTGAGGCAGGAGTTGTTTTGGGTTTGAAAAAGGTGAGGTGAGATGTCTTGCACATTTTTGGAAGCACAAGAGTTAGGAGCGGAAGTAGGTGGGGCAGAAGGATTTTTGTGTTTTTTATAAAGTAGTCGTCGTCATGCATTTATTGTGTCTTTGTTCTGTGAATAAAGGAGGCATCTTCATGCATTTTTATTTGCATTTTCACTACTAGATGGCATATCTAAGCAAGTACAAATAATTTATTGTTACAATGGAGGTATAAGTAAATTATAGAGAATTATAAATGAAGTGTACATGCATAGAAAATAAATCATGAATCTTGATAGATTTGTGTGAAAAATCGTTATGGTAGCCTTGAATGTTGCAATCAACACTGAGATATTGAAATTTGTTTTCTTTTAATTGAAAATGTTTTATATATAACATGAATAGTTATAAAAACAAATATTCAATGTATAGACAAGTAGACATTGTAAAAAAATAAATAAAAAAATATGCAGTTGTTATAGATGTTGTTATGTATTTTGTATTAAATCGAAAGGCGTAAACATGCATATCTTATATTCTTTGAACAAGAGTCTTGGCTAGAACCGGTGTATTACAAAATCATGGAGATATTGTACGGGACTATGGAACAATGGTTTCTACAGATATTATACTCCATGTACAAAATGGTAGTGGTCCTTGGTGGCATGAAGAGATCTCAAAGGTGACATAAAGTAGATCATTGTGCATCAAAAATTGATTGTATGTCTTGGAGGAGCTCTTTGCATGCAGATTCATAATGAAGTTCTTCTGAGCTAACCAAAATTGTTTTTAAATGCTCAACACCATTGAAAAAGTATGTTTTGATGGAAATTTTTAGGAGGAAAAGATGACCTAAAATTCTTCCACAAATTTCTTGGACATTAGATGGTTCAAGGGAAAGAAGAAACAAATATTTTTTTGTAACACCCATGATCTCATTTCCGGCATCATTGAAAACTATCACATTATCTAAGTTCCCAGTGTGGTCATGTAATTCAATTCTAAGTTTGGAATGGTATTCACATTCAAGGAAGTCAATGTTACATTTTGTGCAGTGCCACATATTGTTAGAATGATGCATCACTTTTTTCATGCATTGCTTGCCAGTGAAACTGAATGGGCGTGCAAGAAAGTATAAATCATCTATGTGGAGAGCAGTTATCATTGAATGAATAGAAACCCATGTTACTTTCTTGGAAATTTCCATGCAAGAAATGACGTGAATCATATTCTGTAGTCGGACTCACCTAGTAGTAGTGTTGTACTTTATGCTCAAAGATGGAAAGGAATAATTGGAGCTTGTTTCATGGAACCATGTTTGAAGTTTTTGAGTTTATTCAATGTTTGGATTTATGATAAGATTGATGCTAGAGACAATCCCTATG
Source organism: Pinus taeda (assembly GCA_000404065.3). Taxonomy (NCBI): domain Eukaryota; kingdom Viridiplantae; phylum Streptophyta; class Pinopsida; order Pinales; family Pinaceae; genus Pinus; species Pinus taeda. The sequence continues at coordinate 77,316 of APFE030029022.1, forward strand.
CTGATTTCGTTGAATTCAGATACACGGCCTCCTTTGATTGCAAGCACTGGTGGGTGGTCAAAGGAGCAAAACTCAGCAATTTTCTTCCCTTCAAAGTCACAATGATCTCCCCATAATGTTACATCAATGTTGAATCCCGACATGTCCTTTAATGTGAGGGTTTTCCTAAGTTTTTAGTTCCATCCCTTTGTTGGATTCTCGAGGCAGGTGAGGTGGAACTAACAATACCAATAACGGCAACATTGGTATTCAAGCTTGCAGAATTGATTTCATTGATGGTTTTGAAATGGAAGCATTGATAAGTAAAAGTTGGATCATCATGCGTACATCAGTTGATAGTAGATGTAGCAAACAAAAAAATCTCCCATTTTTTTCTTTAGATGGTTGTAGTTTGGGTTTGTTTCTTTTACTATGTCGTTTGAAACAATGTATAGTTTCCCAACTTGGATTAGATTATAAAAGGATTCAGTCAACTCAACGAATGAAAAAAGGTGGATTTCATCTCTATTATGATAAATGAGGTTAAAGCCAAATACTTTTCCTGAGCCACATGCGTTGTTGTAAGTCCTTAATGTTTTCTTCACAGTTTCGCTCCCCTGTATCGACCAATATCTCTGATACGAGTTTAGTGCCTTGCATGAGATAATTGTAGGTGTGGATTTATTCACTGGAGTTATTGTCGAGGGTGTGCCTTCTTGTGATGACAAAGAGCTAGTTTTGGATGTGCTTTCCTTTGCATGTAGTAGTGTTGATGGGTATTTAGTTAGTGTTTCTCTACGCCTTACAACCTCAAGCTCAAGAACTCTTATGGACCTTGTACAAATCAAAGAAGAAGAAGTTGATTTAGTATTCATTAGTTTTTTTTGGTTGATGCATCAAGAGAAAAAAGAGACAAAAGTATGAAGGAAACTGAAGACAAATTTTAGGCCTTACGAAGAGTGTTGAAAGACCATACAAGCTACTTGTTTAAGAAGAATAATCGAGCCAACTTGTTTTTCCTCAGATGCAACTTTTTCAGTATATGCAGCTAATATAAGAAACTAGTGTTGATGCATTCTAGAAGCATGAGGATGTAGTTATTAATGAGGTAATAGAGCCAATGTCAATTATTTGGAGTAGTTGTTGAATGTCCATAGAGTCATTCAGCAACATAGAAATGGCATTGCTAGTCAAGGCCAGCTCCATTATTTCAACACGGTACAATCTTTGTTTGTGAAGATAAGCATGTAACTCTATTTAATGAAGTGGAAGAGATATTAAAAATAGAACTATAAGTTATACAAGTGAAGCATGAAATACAATGGAAAATTAAATCTTCTAGAATTGCAAATTAGAATTCCTTCAGCAAGGATATTGAGAATAGTGGCATAACGCAAGTTCTAATGTTTTTGTTTTTGTTTTTGTTTTGGTTGGGATATAAACGACCCAGTTGTCCATCTAGAGTGTGTGATTGAAACTCTGGTATGTGTTGCATTTCGTACTCCTAGAAGGGTATGTTGACGATCAAACATTGACCAGTTGCCTTGAAACTCCCTCTAATATATACACCAACGATGGTCCAATGCACTCAAACCACTCCAATGTATTTTATATATTATAGAACCATATCTACTTTTAGAATATTTTAATTTCCTTTTGGTCTGTAGATAGAACAAGAGGAATCCTTGCCATCTCCATGGCCTTGTTCAAAGTGTTCCTATACTTAATGTTTGCATCGATAAAAGTCATTATTTGAATTTGCATTGGTTGATAGTACACATATCTAAGAGCAAATAAATTGAGATGAATTCTATGTAATTTTTTGGGTGACTTAGTCAACATATTTCCTCAATGTATCTTAAGATGAATATAATTACCATAATTGCCATGACACCATAGCCAAAAGTTATGGTAAATTTAATATTTTATACTATCCGTGAATAAAATTAGCCTATATGATTATTCCTTTCTTGGGAAAAAAGTGTTAAATATTCACGATATATAATATAACAACCAGTGAAAAAAGAATTACCTAGGTCCCTAGGTAACCCTCCCTTCCCCTACTCTTATTCCTCATGGGACACTGAATTCCAAAACTATTCTTTGCTGATGGTATCACCTCAAATAAAGTGTCCTCAAAAGTATGAAAGTGGATTATCTAGCAACATTCATTTGTTATCATTACAATTTATGAGAGCTTGACTTCTTAAGCACTGATTAAGGGTAGTTTCAATATGATTTTTTCTTCTTTTCCCAAACTATGTTCATCTAAGTGAAGCGTAAGCATGGCAGAAGAAGGAAGTTGAGTTCACCTTGAAATCAAGGCTTTCATAACTCAACAAAGCAAATTGCAAGTTCATTCCATTAAGACTTGGAGATACTAAAGATTTCTTAGGTGGCTTTAGTGTTATAACATACAAATAAACCAACATCTTAAAAATCAAACACATTTTACACATAACAATAATAATGAAATGATGCCATTAGAAATATTAAATATTTTTAATAATATAATTAAAAATTGAGGTTATATTAAATACAAAGCAACTATTACGTAACTATGTTTTCCTATCTAATGTTGGGAAGGAAATTGTTGCCACTGGATTTTTTCAACATTGCTCCATCGAAGAAGGAACAACCTTAGTGTAATTATAGTATAACAATCATGCTATGATGAGTGACCACTAGGATGGGCCTATAAAACACCAATGAAATTGCAACAAAATTAGTGGCAACCGGGGATTGAAACTTCTTAAATTTATTTTTGTGTTGAATAAGTATACTAACCTCAATTTCACTTTAAGAGCATGAAAAGAGCCATTTATTTGTAACAATATTAATCTAGAATGGTTCATTTTTTAACTTCTTGTTCAAGAAAAATTGAAACAAGTTGTTGTAGTGTTTGTTTCTCAAAGATGTACGAAAAGAACCCACTTAAGATTGTGGATGACAAACAATCTCAACAATATAAATGGATGTTAAACATTGTAGATTTGTAGCAACTGATAGAAACAAAACCTGCCAAAGTCCGGATCTATGCCACAATCATAGTTAAATAGCAAAACGAAAGAATAATAACTCCAATCATCCAATGGAAATCAGATATACAAAGAATAATTTTATTATAACGCCTGTGAAGGGAACAAATAAATGTTACCAGTCCCCTTTATGGAATGGGTTCTTCGCTATCCTCAACGTCTTCAGCTTGTGTAGAGTCTTCTCTCCTCTATAATGTGTAAACCCAGCAAAAATATGGTGTGCAACAATGAAAATAATCAGAATTACAACAGTGAGTGCAATAATGAAAATAATCAAAAGTGAATAATGAATGGAAAACCTTGCTATTATAACAAAATATTGAGTTATCCTCGAATAATGAGCAATAATAAAATATTATTAACCCCATTCTTGGAATAACCACTTGGAATATTTAATTATATTTGTTTAAGAGGGAAAAAGTATTTAAACTTTTATTTAGAAATAATAAATAAATAAATGATTTATTATCATCTCAAGAAATAGTTAAGGAATAATAAACAAATAATGATTTATTTAATATTCCTAGGGATTTAGTCAAATTTGACAAAGAATAATAATTAATTAGTGATTAATTAATTATTCTTAGAGAAAAATAAGATAATTAATGTTTTATCTGTTTATTTTTCATAATTGGGTCAAATATGACAAGGAATAATAATCGAACAATGGTTTATTTAATTATCACTAGAAGAAATTCAAATAAATAGTGATTTATTTAATTATTCTTCATGGGTTTAACTATAAATTACTTAAGAAATGTGGTTTATTAAGTAATTTCTGAGAGTGAAAGCAATTTTACTATGGTAAAATTGGTTTTACATGGTTTACTTCGATCCATCTAGTAAATTAGGCTAGATGATCAATTTTTTGGTGATAACAGATTACTCCCCGACGTACGAGTGTTAGGAAAAAAACATATGACCGGATTACCTTGTAAAGACACAATCACTAGACAACACAGGGGAGTCAGAGAGAGAGAGAGACCAATAAAGCTGAATTGAAAGAGGATAGGGACAGAGGAGGCAAGACTAATGCAAGTCTCCTTTTATGTTGTGGTACCGAACCTCAATGAGATGAGGGAGGCATACCCATACCCGCCGAGATAACTTAGTACAAAAATAATGGTTCACCCAGAAAAACTGAGCAATGGAGTACACATCAAATGGTACATGACATGCTAGCATAACAGAGCCAGGAAATAACATAATGTGTCCCATATGCATAATTCACCTAGAAAAAAAAATATGAGCCAGGACTGAATAAAATAATATCTAAGTACATGAGATACAAAGGCCCTTCCCTAGAAGAATGGGTGGGAGGGAGGGTAGAACAACTGAAGAAGCCCTTTTGAACAAGGTAAGGCTCTGTAAAACTAAATGGATCATCTGGAGGAGATGTGCATGATATGAACATTGCGATCGGTAGGAACCGAACCCATCAAATTTGTGGAACTGCATCTGAGGCTATAGCATAATAGGAATGCATCTGGGCATGTGGGGGGTTGCCTGAACGGCCACCCCCTCATGAGGTCTGAAGAATCTTACACACACCAAGGAATCACTGGTACAATCTACTGCATCATTGAACCATCAAGTGTATGAATCATGAACATGAAACGACCAAGTCAAAGGGAAATAGTGAGACCCTCTACTCGATTCGAGGTTCCGAACAAAAATGGAAGCTAGAACCAAGATACACCGCCCTCTAGCTCATTCTTCTAGAATAAATGAGCTAATGTCGACAGAATAGGGCCCGCGATAGGTGAGGCAATGAGGATCCTCAACTAAAGACAAGGGAAAATAGTAATGTGACTGATGGACTGACATCGAGGATGATGGGTAAAATTGGGGCTGAGGGACAAACCAACGGCTTCCCTTGTCAGAGCATAAAGTGCATGGTTGACCTGGCAGCAACTGACTCAACTCCGGAGGGGATGGGGACAGTATGACTGGAGGCCAAAACGGGTGACACAGGATGAACGGTATGCAAATATGGATGGAATACTGTGACATGATATAATGGGACATGAAATAGACTCCAAGAATGAAAGGGTGACTCATTGCAGATGCTCTAAACAAGGGTGACTCGATGACACTGCCACACAGAGTAGGCCCGGTGGGGACCATCAAAAAATGAGTAAATGATGGTTTACTCATGATGAAAGTCGACATATGGTACAAAAATTATTAAGAGTAGGTGGACCTCAAAGTACAAATGTTGCTTTATGATGAAATTCGATTTTGAGAAGCGACGAAGTGACCTTTCTTGGAAAAATGGCTTCCTAGTGAAGTGTCAAATCGTCAAAAACTGAGGAAACCCCATTATACATCTTGATGAGAGCTCTCCAACGTTGTTGATGGTTCGTCAAACTGAGCTATGGTCTGGTTGTAATGGGTGATAGAAAAATTGGGGATTTTTCTATGAAAGGATGTCTTCCCTCCAATTTGGATTCATTTGCTAAGTGATTTGTGGTGAATTTGGAGAGGAGGAAAAGGCCCTAAAACTTGTGGAGATTGTAGCATCAATATCTGCGACTTTTAGGTAGGTGGCCTTACTGATTTCTTTGATTTCAGTGGTTTATTTCCTTATTTTTGGCACCTGGCAGCTCCCTGAGAGATCCCTGCTCTTGCTCATGGCCGCATCACCCTTGTTGGGCCCATAAGTGTGATCTGGCTCACAGGAAACAACTGGAAACCTATGAACTCACACTTTCTGTGCTGAAAGCCGCGATTTGGGGCTGGAGAAAGGGTTGGTCTGGTGGTCTGGTGGGGGTTGTATTCTGATTAGTGTAAACCGTTGTTTTCTTCTCTGAACTGACGAGACATGTGGTGTTTTGCAGGCATGGCAAAGTTGAAAATCAAGTGGCGTGAATGAGACCTTGATACTCTTTGATTTGAGATCTAGGCGGATCCGAGGTTCAAGGGGCATTGGCTCGTTATGGGGTTCTTAAGTTGGTAGAGAACCCAGTGATGAGGGCAGATGAGCCCTTGCTATCGAGATTTGTGAGCTATTGGGATCCAGACAAGGGGGTATTTGTCATGCAAGGGCACAAGATTAAGCTCACATTATATGATATTTACTTCTTGACCGAACTGCCTCTCCTTGGAGTGGTGGGGAATATTCATAAGGTGTTACCTCGTGGGAGGAACATTACTGAGTTTATGGAGCACCATTGTTGACGGGGTGTTCGTGTCAAGGGCAAGACTATCTCGCTTGTTGATCTAGAGAGGCTAGAGACACAGGTTGTTGTCACAGCTGTGCTATGGGTCCTGGGTAGGCAGGCATTCCACCACATCACTAGTGGGCAAATGATGTTGGTTGAGAGTGTTTTGGCCGGTACCTACTATGGGTGGGCCCAAATGATGTTGTTGTCGATGAAATGACAGTTAAGTCTTTGCAGGAGGCAGGCGAACTGTGAACGTACTTTTGGTACAGTACTTTGTGCATTCTTCTTTGAGAAGATACTGACTATCTGTCCTCATGTATCGATCCGAGACGGGGCCCTAAGAGCCCAAGATGCACAGCTAGGGGAAACTACTATGGAGAGCGGGAGGAGGGGGAATTGGACGGGTGTTCCGACCCAAGTTTTTTGCACATTGGGATCAGATACCCCTTCACATTAACGATTACCCTTATAGTGGGATGAACTATTAGTGAGATCTTGACTTGCCACTTCCAGCCGGGTGAGCATGGGGAGCAAACGGTAAGTATTAAGTTGCTATTCTTATGGTGAATTTCATATTTCTATAACATGTATATGGTACTGAGTGTAAAATATGTTGTATGTAGATATAGCACTGATAAAACCGACAGGAAATGCAGGCTGAGTCGCAGCACCTGTGGCTGCAGATTGGGGAACATCATCGCCACATTAGGGTCCAGAGGATACTACGTTTCTTATTGATTTGCATCATAGGTTTGATGTACTATTGACTGGATTTTCAGAGCGTGGATGGCATGACTTAGAGAATCGGTACACAGATGAGTGCATCAGTATTTCCTCAAGTTGGTGAGGTATCGTACGGCGCATGGCGACGATTGGTCACATAGTACGTAATCTACGTGCAAGTGGAGCAGAGCCTTTGGCACGAGATTCGCCGGACAGTGACTAGATGTGGGGACATGTGGGTCCCTTTGATTTTGATTTTTGTAACATGCTATGGGCATGTCGGATGTATTTAGAGCTATGGCTCCAAACACTTATATGATACATAATATGACTATGAATTTTTATATGACAATGATGGTTCACCATTTGTTTTGTTTATGGTTATCTTCTGTGGTATATAATTGATAAATGCCAATCTAGAATATTAATTGCAATGGAATCTACATAGTTATTTTGGGCTCTAGGAACATGACTAAAAGTAAAGGTTTCAAATTCACGTACTAATAGCTTAACTCATAGATATTTTCTAAATAGGATTTGGTTATGCACATGATACACGCCATTTAATTTCATGACAAGTATCAAGGAATCTAAATGAATATGAAGATGAAGGATATGATGAGCGAGGGCATTGACTAACAAACCTATCACTGCATCATATTTGGCCTAATTATTGGTGGCAGATTCAATGCACAGGCCGTTTGAAAGGACTAACGTATGTAAGGGGGTAAAAATGGCCCAGGTTACTGAGGCTAGATTCTGGGAGAAGTGACTCACACCGTTAGCATGACCGATATATGGTGTGGATGATGGATCCATATGAAAGGTGCAAAATACAATGAATGAGATGATGCAATCTACCTAACTTCATGGCAAAAATAAAGACACGCAAATCAAAGGGATATGCAATGAATGACATATCTTGAGGTAGAGTGCATGGGGAGAATTAGGAAGGAGATGGTGTTCAGAATCATCCAAAAATATGGCCCCTTACCTAAGTACAGGGGTAATTAGGGGTAGACATATCTCCCATGATGTCCTCATCAAACTGGAATATATGCAGACAGGAGGAAGACTGACTACATGATGCAGCGACATTACCTGGTGCATTAACCTGAGAAATAAGCTTCACATATCCATTATCTTTAATTGTAGACGATGAGCTGGTAGACGAAGGATGTACAGATGTTGAGACCTGGGATTCTATCGAAAGAGGATAGAAGAACGCGCAGAAACCTCATAAAGATTTGCCTGCGAGGAACTCAAGGATGATGACAGGTAAAGGATATGGCCTACGGTGTCCATCATCTAGGCATCGAGGGGAGGGATCACAATGGTGGGACCAGATTCCCCCTGTTCTGGTTGACTAGTGGTACCAGAATCCATGGGTAGAGGAGTAGATGATCCACTACGCGTGGCCTTGTATTCACGAAGCACCTCAAGGCAATCGCGAAATTCATCGAGACGAGGTCAAAAATGAGAATAGTGACCATGATGATCACATGGGGCACAAGGGTGATTTGTGTTCAATGTTTTGAGTTTCTTGGGTGGGCCCAGAAAGTTAACATGGACTTCTGAGATGTTTGACTCAGAGAATGCTTCATGAACTAAAGGTTTAAGTTGAGGAAGTTCAGGACAATTATTGATGGTGTTCCCAACAACTTTACACAAAGTGCATGGGGGTGATGGCTTTGGGACCTTAGGGGCTAGAGGAGCTTGGGGAGCCTTGTCCTTAGGTTCTTTCCTCTTAGCTTTTCCCCCCTTTCTGGAATCTTTCGCAATAGGAGTGGGTTCCTATTGAGGTTGTGACGGAACTGAAGCACCGGCAAGGGTCATATGGAATGGTTGAACTGGGGTCAAAGCATGATAAGGTCTTAGCTAACCAGGCAGAATGTTTGTGGGGGGATTGATGTACCATACTGGGATCCCCAGAGTCATGTTAGGAAGGACCATTGAAGCCATGACAGGGATAGAAAATACTCTCGGAGGGGGGGAATAGCAAAGGTATCTGGCCTACAGGGTAATGTCCTAGCGAAATAGCTCTTGGATGGTTGAGACATAGAGGAATAATTCTTAATGGGAACATAGGAGAGGCACCCACAAATGGAGGGGGTCCTGGGGGGGTGGATCTAGAGGGATCGGCTGGGATGGTAACAGAAGGGTGTTGAGGAGCTGGTTGTTGTTCGAATGTACTAGACTCCTTGAGAGCAGCCCGTGACACTTGTAACATGCAAACACTCATAGAGTTTGGCTTTGAGATGAGAGGGGGAGGACCAGGGATGGCACCCAACAATGAGGAATCTTTATAAACTTCCGGTGAAACATCGGCGAGGGGAGGTGAAGATTGCCTATCCGACATTGATGAGATAATGGACTCGAGGGAGGTAACAGATGTTGGCTCATAGTAAGTCAACTAATCGATTGTAACAATCTTCCCTTCATGGGGGAAGCACTTCTTGCAGAACACCACAGACGTGGCAGCTAACATGGCATATGTGTAACTATGACATAAGAGAATGTTGTAATCCAAAGGGACATCAATGAATTCAATGTCGATATGGATAGTCTTGCCCGCAAGGGTCATTTGATAGTTGCGGTACATGCCAAGGGGCTGGGAGGAGTGTCCATCCCAAGCACGAAAATTGATGGTGGAGGGGGACAACTCAGGTGACTTAAGTTTTTTCCAAACAGTAGCAGACATCACACAGGTGGATGCACCTTCGTCAATAATGCATCGAGAGATGATGGTATTATAGACTCAAACTAGTATCTGGAAAGCAATAGATGAAGGCAATGGGGGATGTTCTAATGTACCAACCGAGAAGACAATCAAACAATCGTTAGAAGGATCTACTCCACCCAAGGCAATTAGTATATCTTTCTTTTCAGATGGGCATGATTGAAGGACTTCCAGCATCGACATGGTAGTAGGTGACTGCGCAAATTCGTCTACTATATTGTATGTATGGGAAGCTCGATTAGAAGCTGCATTACAGTGTAATGGTCCCTTTGGGATATTGGGAATGGCCTCAAATTTAGGCTGAGGGATCTATAATGGACCATTTGGTTTCGTAAGAGGCTCAGCAGATGCTTTGGTTTTGGACTTTGTGGCAGACAAAGTCGATGTCTTATGATATTGACGCGAACCAAGTTTCCAGGTTGATATCGAAGGGATCAACCTCATCAGTGTTCATCATAAGAATCTGGTAGTCACCATGACCAGAAGGTTGGGGGTATGGTTTGCTTGACATGGTTGAGGTTGAGCAGCAAAAAATCCTTGTTGAGGGAAAGGATTTATGAACACTGCTAGTTGAGATGGTGCAGGATTCTGAGGTGATTCTTGACCTCTAGAAGCTGCTTGAGCTTCCCACATTTGGCGCATCTGGGGTAAGAGAGGACACTCATGTGTATAATGGCAATGTACACCACAACATGCACAAGGCTTGTTCATACAAATAACCTTTTTCTACTTGGGTTGGCTACCCTGTTGCTAGTTGTTGGTGTTAGGTTGGTTCCCCTAGGGTTCAGTAAGTTGATTACCTTGATTACCCAGGTTACCGTTTTAACCCTTTCCCTTATTCTTTTTCTTCAAATTTTGGGATTGGTCACACTCTGGTTCGCAAACACCTGACCCTGAGGAGGTGGTGGTGGCTTGGGCTAAGGATGCATGGGAGGTTGTGGCGCTAATGCTTGAGGGGCTAGAGCGCTTGGTTATGCATAAGGAGGAGCAACAATTTGGTAGACAAGTTGGGGCCCTGAAAACATGTTGCTAGCAGGAGGGGCATAAGTTTTTGGAGGAATTGGTGTCCCCCCTGCATAACTTTATTGAGTATATGGAGAAGGGTGTGAAAGGGTTCCAATGATACTGTCGGTAACATGAGATGTCCCCGGTGCATTGGCACTTCCAAGATGAGGGAGGTCTGGAATGACAGTGTAGACATAACCGGATTACGCATAAATCATGTCATGTCTTAGAGTGATTTGGAGAGATTCTTCCTCGGTCTGAGGAAAATGGGACGCGACAGCTTTTCCAATGGGTGATAAAAGGATCCTAAAAAACCAATCTAGATAGACATGGTGTTTGAATGGTAGGGGACAGCATGTGCTCCTCCTTCTATGCCACTATTGAACATGGTCGAAAAGGTGAGTGGTGGAGGATTGATAGAATGAGGTCAATAGCTCTGTACCAGTGTCGTACCGAAGAGGTAACTGGAAATATGAAAGGGACGCTTTAGCCAGCGTCATGAAAACGGAATGAGATGCGGTGGGCTGGTCTATATACCATTTTATAGCGTCTCCAGTGAGTGTGCATTGGAATAAACAAAGACAAATGGAGTCATCAGTTATGGAGTTGGATGAACACCACATGTGGAAGGATTAGACATGATTGGTAGGATCCTCTCCAGCATTACCCTTGAATTCCGGGATGTTTGAGAGAAGCTTGGTTAGCATAGAAGGCCAACCAACATCGTGGTGTATGGGGTCATTCATCAACTAGTTAAAATTCAGTAGACTTAACCCAGCCATAAAGGGGAGCATGGGGGTTGTCGGAACGGTTCCTGAGACTGTTCTGCTTGATGTGACAACCGAGATAGACCCATAGCCATCACCAGGTTGGGTTCTTACACCAGCTATGAGTCTAGACATGGTGACAATATGCGGTGAAGGAGGATGAGAATTAGATGAGGAATCAAAAGAACCAGGGGAAGAGTCAATGTGGGGACTCGAAGGGCTATGAACTCGAACCCGACGGGGAGGGGTAATATGCCCAAACGGAAACTGTAGGTGAAGGCCTAATAGTCTCCGTGACAAATGCCTTGGTGGCACAATGGTGGTAAGACACACGTGACATGAAAATGGTGAAGGGAGATCAACAATCTGCCTTTGTCTCAATGAGGGGAGATAAATTTATTATGTTAAGTCTTGGCTTGGCGGTGCAAAACAAGCGCTCTTCGCTTAAGGTGTGCTTGTGTGTGCAAGTGTATTTATTGATTCAGCCTAGATCGTGTTTGTAAAAAAGAAAAAAGCTTGCTAAAAATAAAATAAAATGAACAATAAAACAATTAACTAAACCCCACCAAAACTGGGTTTGTCAACACCATGCTGGTTGGTGGCTAAATCAAAGGAAAATACACTAAAACGGTCAAGAGATATAAATGTCGGTGTGATTTGGATTAAGTAACACTAAGTTGCTAGAAAGTGGTGTAGAAACTGCAAAAAACCAGAGAAGAAAATCACTGCAAAATGATAGGGAGATGGGTGAAACACCTAGGACAATTGATGGGACCCTAAGGCCAATGACCAAATAAGTTTAAATCTAAGACTATGGATGGTAACAACCTATCTTTACAGATCTGAAATAGAAGGGTACAAATTTGGAAAATGTGGCTAAAAGCGTCGCAGAAACTCAAACTACTCACTCAGCGAAACTCCTCCTAGAAAGGTGGAAGCATACTATAAACCCTAGGGGGGCTAAATTCGACTTTGAAAAGTAAATCAGAGTAGATCAAGGCCTAAGTGGGATGAGACAGAGGTCAGACAACCCAACAAATAGCTATCTACAAAACCCAGAAACAAAACTGAGAAAAACCCTAAAATCGAGAAATCGCAGGTACTGACCTGTTTTCCAGTGGGGATCACACTTTTTGGGCTAATAAGTACGCTCTAGCCTCCACATCACACTTTTTGGGCCAAAAAGTGTGATTTCTGCTATGTGGATCCTAGTTGGCAAATCTCAGAAAAAATTTCCGACTTCGTCGCGGCTAGTTCCTGTGACCTGCGGAAACGACGAGAAAGCTTGCAAAAGTCAGAAATTTAACATATCTAGGGTTAAAAAACTAGGAAACATTAACAGAATTTAAAAAATAAAAAACCCTAAGCTAAAAACCTAAGGTCACCCAAGTTTCTGAATCTGAAGTAAAAAACCAGTGGACTCGCCAATTTTGTTGTAGTGTTTTCTTCTCAAAGATGTACAAAAAGAACCCACTTAAGATTGTGGATGACAAACAATATCAAAAATATAAATTGTTGTTAAACATTGTATATCTGCAACAACTAATAGAAACAAAATCTTCCAAAGTCTGTATCTATGTCACAATCATAGTTAAACAACAGAAAGAAAGAGTAATAACTCCAATCATCCAATGGAAACTAGATATACAAAGAATAGTTTTATTATAACACCTGTGAAGGGAACAAATAAATTTTACCAATCACCCTCTATGGGATGGGTTCTTGGTTATCCTCAAACGTCTTCAGCTTGTGTAGAGTCTCTCTCCTCTATAATGTGTAAACCTAACAAAAATATGGTGTGCAACAATGAAAATAATCAGAGTTACAACAGTGAGTGCAACAATGAAAATAATCAAAAGTGAATAATGAATGGAAAACCCTTCTATTTATAACAAAATATTGAGTTATCCTCGAATAATGAGCAATAATAAAATATTATTAGCCCCATTCTTGGAATAACCACTTGGAATATTTTATTATATTTGTTTAGGAGGGGAAAAGTATTTAAACTTTTATGTAGAAATAATAAATAAATAAATGATTTATTTATCATTTCAAGAAATCAGTTAAGGAATAATAAACAAATAATGATTTATTTAATTATCCCTAAGGGATTTAGTCAAATTTGAAAAAGAATAATAATTAATTATTCTTAGAGAAAAATAAGATAATTAATGATTTATCTGTTTATTTTTCATAATTGGGTCAACTATGACAAGGAATAATAATCGAACAATGATTTAATTAATTATTCCTAGAAGAAAATCAAATAAATAGTGATTTATTTAATTATTCTTCATGGTTTTAACTATAAATTACTTAACAAAGGTGGTTTATTAAGTAATTTCTCACAGTGAAAGAAATTTTACCATGGTAAAATTGGCCTTACATGGTGTACTTCGATCCATCTAGTAAATTAGGCTAGATGATCAATTTTTTTGTGATAACATAAGCCAATGCTATGAGATTTCTAGAAGGGTTGGATAATAATATGGAGAAACCATATGTTCTTACAAATCTGAGAATAAACTAAAATTGGATTGGTTTTTGAATTGAATTTCAAATTGAAAATATTTTAACTCTATAATATATAAAATTTAAAATACTCCTCCTGGTATAACTCCACAATCAAAGGTCACCTTTGGAATTCTGAGATTGGGGATAAATGTTATTTGTAATGTTGAAATGTGTATTTTAACCAATAATGTAACTGAATCCCTAGAAGAACTTTCACAATGCTTGGAATTGGTTATCAATGTTAGTGTTTCTTTAAATCGATCAATTATTTTCTTCAAGAGTGAAAATACGCATACGAAACTCAAGAGTGAAAATATAATCTCATTAGATATGTGTCTATGGGTTATTGGAACGTTTAAAAAGAAAGTTAAAATTTTCCATGAAACATAGATTAAAAAAAGAAAACCCCACCTTAACATTAATATAATAAATTGAAATTTTTTAGATTTTATGAAGTGATTTAAAATGGTTTAATATTTCACATTGCATAATTTTCTAGTTGGTATTTTAATGAGCTTGCAAGTCTATTATGTGGCTTATTTAAACCTAATAATTAAACGAACTTAGATCCATCTTAACTCAAGATCTAAGACAAGCCTTTACAAAATCATTTCAACGACGGATAGAGGATAATCTACAATCAATCCATAGAAGTTATGATTAAAAAAATTTGAAAATTATGCTCTACAGGGTTCAGTTATAAGATTACAAAGGATGTGCAACGATCAGGAGGATCTTATTAATGGATTAAGATCTGTTGGGCTACAAGATATACCACATGGAAAAGGTAAAGAATGGTCACATGATCACATAATCCCAAGAAGAAGAATTGTTAAAGTGTGAGTATTGTGTCTATGAATTGCAATGAATTACAAGACATGGAAAATACCAGTTCAGCTTATTTTCCAGATCATGGAGAGATTTGGCCTTCATACTCATCCAATGAGCAACAATTGAGAGAGGTGTAGGAAGAGCTTAAAAGCTTAAATTTGAGGTGCAGACTTCTGGGAGAAAAATTATGTTCAAGAGAGCTTCAAGTGGAACAACTAAAGGAAGAAGTTGAGACATTATAAAGAAGTCAGAAGCTTTCCAACAATGAATAGGAAAGGCTGCAAAAGGTACTTGGTAGTGAAATCCACAATGTGACAAGTTTGGAATTTAAATATGATGTCCCGGGTTCTACTTGTGCCAACTATGAAATCAACCTCCTCTTTTGAGTGACATACATGTTCCTTCTTAAGCTATTCACACAAAATGTAGAGGAATTTGATAGAAGTCAGAAAAGAGAAGTGGAATACTCTGGATTATTATGATTTTAAACTTCTGTGGTCATTTTTTGGAAAAATATGACCTAGATTATCCACAGTATCTTTTTCATGATGTCGACGTTTCAAACCCCAAAGGGGATCCATCATCAGGACAGAAATTGATAGATTGAGAGAAGACTTTGCCAACTAGAATAAATTAATAAATACCTACTATTAAATTAAAGTAGAAGCCGACCAATTCATAAGACTAAATTTTTTTATATACTATTCAATTATATTTGTTCTATTTCATATTTTAATTTAACCTAGTAAGAAATAT
>APFE030029022.1:99670-179924 GCA_000404065.3 Pinus taeda
CAGGTACAATCCATATGCACATGCAGTGGATTATGTGGTTCTTATTTTCCCAAATCAAGTTTCCAACAAAGAGGCATTTGATAGGACATGATGTTTTGAATACAAATATTATGTAATTGGAGGGAATCATTCAGCAGAGGCAAAAAGACAATTGATCGAGGAATATCCCAATAACTCTCTTTTTGAAACATTGAAATGCATCATTTATGTTGGTTTAACATAAACAAAAGCGAAGTTATTGGCATGGGATCATAATGTAGATAATGAGTATAAAATGTCTATGACTTCATCCAAAGGGTTAGATTTATTCATAATGAATTTGTAGAAAAATGTGGTGGGGATAAGACAAAAGTCAGTTTAAGATTTCAGAATGAATGTTGTATGGAAATAGGTTATCAAATTGAAGATAAAATCAATTCAAAAGGTGGAAAAGTAAGTTCAAATTTATTCAGAGGCATGGATAACATTTGGAATTTGGAATTTAGAACTCGGGAGATATGGGAATTGATTGATGATATTTTCGACATGTGGGAGAATATTTCCATAAAAAATCAAAAGGTTAAAATGTCTAAACCCATAATTTGTACCAACAGTAAGACAGTTCTGTAAATGAAGCAACTTCCAGATGATATGAGTATCACACCTTGGAGAACATTGCAACCAGTGAAGGATTACAAACTAGTCAAATCAATACTATGTTGTGTGAAGTCAAGTGAATTGTCATTGGACAAAATGTGCTCGGAATTTCAAAAGTAAGTTTATTGAATTATTTTTACTTTTCTTGGATTATAATTTTCTTTTAAATATAACATATTGTTGTTGGTAGTATTTGATATACATAACACTATATTAACAATATTTACTTTATATATTCAGTCATAAGATTTATATGAAAATATGAGAACATATGGTTAAAATGTTGAATGAGGAGAGTTGGCGAAGAGGAAGGCTCATGTAGCTGAGTGCGCGAAGACCTTGGTAAGTCTGCATCTGAGTGCATGGACCGCTGCAACTGTGTGCTCAGGATCTAGAAAGCTTGTATATGGAAGATCTGAACTAATAAAGAATATTTGAAGTAATTTTGTGTCCAATTTGTATACTTAAGTGTTATTTTATGCATGACTAGACGTTTTCATGAATTTCATAACTCTGTTTAACTGAAAATCACGTTAATTTATTGGACTTCATAAATAAGGGTTCACAAAGGTCAGATCCATCCTAAAACTAAAGAAATGCCCTAACCCCATGTCACATACCCTTTTGGGTGCAGAAACCTGGTTCTAGAATCCCCCAATACTGCCTCGGGTGAGACTGCAGCCTGCGCTAAGTGATTTGTTGCCGAAAGGGCCAGTAGTGTAGGGTTTTTTGGTTAGCACAGCTAACCCTGAAACTAGGTCCAAGCCCTCTCAATCCAACAAATGGTTCCAGTTTTGCCAGGACCGGGATCTATCTAAGGGATGTGTGATGTGGCATAAGTGGATACCAACTAAGGAAATCAAGAAGTGGATAGATCAGAAGTTGCACGAGTTTGCAGCTTAGGAGAATCGGAATCCATGCTTGTCAAAAGAAAAGTGACTACAAAGGTATCTCTACACACAAGTACATGAAGTTTTCTTTTCGAAATTCCCTTGTGAATTACATGAGTGGTTGTCCAAATTATCGGATAGAAAACCTACTTTGAAGCACAACGATCCCATTGTGTGGACTCTAGAAGTAATAAAACATCTTGAAGGATCTAATTATAACGTTGCAAGGTTTGTTGATTACTAGATTGATAGTATCTTGGGCGGTTTCATCACTAAATTTGCATTAGATACATTTGTATCCTATAGCGAGCGGAACAACGATTCTTCAAAGGTCTGAGAGGTAAGTACCTAAAATCGCTAAAAACCTGGATTAAAATGATTTTGTGTGAAAAATGGATTATGCCTTTACCTTAATGTTTAAGAGGGGTCAGACTGGATCTACGTGACGTGGAAAGGGATTCAGGGTAGATCTAGACAAATTCGTCTAAAGTGAATAATTCCCTTATTGGGAGAGTCTGAAAGTGAAGAAGAAAGTAGTCCTAGTACACCGAGAGGTGTGGCGAAGACAATAGATCAAGGCACTTCTAGAATTCCACATCATCCCACCACCTCTGCCTTCACCTCCACCTCCACCTCCACCTTCACTATTCAGTATGGCGAATATAGTGAAAATGCTTGTATTCAGGGGTCAGAGATCAGAGGATCCTGATCAGTTTTGATTTGTCACAAAGTATGTGTGGAAAGCGCAACAAATTAATGATGATGACATGAAGAAATCACAACTGGTTATAGTGCTACAGGACAGAGCGCTTACCTGGTACATCAAATACAGTACGACTTATCTGGCTGCTTCATTGGCTAACACAAAGGATGCACTGAATGCTGAATTTAGGAAGCTTAAATTGCAAGCTCAATGTGTGACTGAAATTAAGGAGATCAAGCAGAGGGTTAATGAGACTGCGTGGGATATATATCAGTGATTGAAGTGCTTATTAAGTCAAGCTAGCCTTCAAATTTCATATGAACAACATAGGGACTAGTATATAGCTTTGTTATTACCTCACTTAAGATTGCCATTATCTCAGCAGAATATTGGGTCTCAGGCTGAAGCATTGGAAATCGCGATGAAGCTAGAAGCTTCGTTGATCCAGGATATGAATATAGGAGTTTAGTATATCTAGTCCCAGCTAGCAAGCCTACATATGGAGCTACAAGATCTAAAGAAGGGAAAGGAGGTTAATTCAGAGACACATTCTGAAGTTTGGTGCACAAAGTGCAAGGCTAAAGGTCATCATAAGGATTAGTGCCTTGTATTATGGGATTATATAGCTATAGGAGGTCCTAACCATCTCAAGCCAGAATCTTTTGCTGGCTCAAGCACCGATGCAAGTACTTGGTGTAACATCTTCCAGGTATCAGGATGGCATTCGACAGATAATTGTTCCCTATTACAGAAACTTATACAATCTCCAAAGAAAATTTTTTGTAACTTTTGTAAATCAGTTAGTCATGATGAAAGAAATTGTCGAAGCTATGAACTAATGATGGACAGGACTCCGTTGTATAGAATGTAGGCTGAAAACCATGCACAGAATGATCAAGGCTCATCTACAGCTCACGAAGGATTCCAAGGGTAGGGAAGAGGATGAGGAGGATTTGGAAGAGGTTGATGCCAGAATATTTGTTACATCTGTGGAGAACCAAGACACTTTGTGTGTGATTGTTAGAATCTAATGCACCCTTCTTGTCAATACTATCATCAGTTTGATCATGTTATAGAAGATTGCTTGGTATTAACACGATATTAATAGCGAAGATACATGAGAAGAAGAACCAGTATCCGATGCACAATATCAAGATTATGATATTCGAGCCATGTGAAGACGATCCCAGTATCAATATAGTCACGCAAAGCAGTGTATCCACTGGTGAAGATAAGGTCGAAGGCAAACAGCCAACATTAGATTCATGGTTTCAAAAAGCCAGTGAGAAGAATGATGGGCTTGATTTACGTAGATTAAAAGAGATGTTAATGGAGGCAAGAAAGATTTTTATGGATTCATGTGCTTCTACATCTCAAAACCATATGCCAATAGTCTCATGAAAGAACAAACCGGAAGAAGCTACTGTGACACCGGACTCAAATCCCACGGTGTTAAAATCATTTCTTCATACTTGCATGAAGTTATTACAGGATCAGAAGGTAGTAGAAGGACTATACGAGCTGATAGATAACTACCCTAGCAAGGATAATTCGTTACCAAAACAGCGCATAGTCAATAAGGTGAACCAAAGAAAGAAGAGAAATGGTAGGGAGATGCGGTTGACTTCACAGATTGGTGATTTCAAAATGGATTAGGTAATCCTAGACTTGGGCTCTGATGCTAACGTACTGCCGAAGCAAACTTGGGAATGTATGGGAAACCCTAAGTTACAGTGGTCACCAATTCAGCTACGCATGGAAAATTAGCAAAAGATAATTCAAATGGGGTGCTTACATGGAGTAACTATAGATATTGAAGGTGCAAGAGCAGTATCCAATTTCGAATTTATTGAGATCGTCGATGACAGTAATCCATACCTAGCGTTGCTTGGGATTGATTGGGCCTTTGATATGAATGCAATCATTAACTTAAAGAAGTGAAGAATGGTATTTGAAAAGAATGAGCTTCGAGTAATTATCCCATTGGATCCAGCTGAAGGTGCGTGATACACATAACCAAAACGTGGCTATTATGAAGATGAAGACATCAAAAACATATATAAGTTAATTGCGCGAAATAAAGATTGGATCAATCCCACTGTGGATAGAAGGATCAACTAGGAGAAGGACAGTTCCTGCCAATCAGACTCAAACGAAGAGTTAAAAAAATGGTAGAATCAGTTGTATGAGGTCTCTACGCTACGATGTAATCGGCTTAAAAAGTCGCTACATTGTGTATCTACTGAGGGACGTAAGTTTCCCTATTATGATGGCTTGGATGATGTCAATATATTTCTTGATCATTTTGAAAGGGATATACCAGAGGAACATTGATTCCAAGCCTTAGATCTAGCATTGAGAGCTATGCCTGCAAGCTGGTGGGGTATGCACAAGGATAATTTTTCCAACTGGAAAGAATATTGTAGAATGATGTGATTAAGATTTGGCTATGTGAACACCCGACTCACTGAAAAATACATAGGGAAGGATGATCCCCACGAACATCTGGCACAATGGACTAAGGCGTGGGGTAAGATACCACAACCTAAGTGGGTGCATATATTTATTCATGCCCTGAATGTTATCCCAAAAATCTGGTATTTAGAGATGAAGCTGCAACACAAGACCGATGATTGCGATGAAAGGAAGGAAATTTTCTTGTTGGAATTCAGTTTTGAAGATGGGTTCAAATGTATTAATGAAGTGCTTCAGGAGATTAAAGTAGCAATCTTCTGAACACCTGTAGAACCTATCACATGGGTACAGCTTGACTAGAGTACGCAGCCACAACATGCTTTCGAATGTTAAAATGTCATGATGAAAGAAGGTGATGAGGATCCACGGAATATTAATATCCTTGAATCAAAGGGACATTGCAAAGTTGGTGGACCTAATGCAGAGATACCTGATATTTCGCAACTGGTGCACATACAACAGGTAAACATTGGTTCAGAAGAAGAACCAAAATTTGCGAACATTGGCAACAATTGGGATGAAGTCACAATGGATAAGGTCACTGAATTATTACATGAATATTAGGATTTATTTCCAACTAAGTTCTCTAACTTGAAAGGGATAATAGGATATTTGGGTATGATGAAAATCAATTTGAAACCTAATGCGAATCCAGTTAAGTAGCACCCATATCGGTTGAATCCCAAATACAAGGAAAAGGTAAGGGAGGAACTCGAGAAGACGCTTGTAGCAGGAATAATTGAGCATGTAGAAGAATCTGAATGGGTCAGTCCTATGGTGGTCCAGGAGAAGAAAACAAAGGGTGATATCAGGATCTACGTAGATTTACGAAAGTTAAACAATGCATGCATACATGATCCATTCCCTACGCCATTTATAGATGAAGTTCTCGAGAATGTTAGTGGATAGGAAGCTTATTCATTTACAGATGTATTCTCGAGATACCACCAAATCAAGATTGCGTCGAAGGATAGAAGAAAGACTACCTTCGCTATAGAATGGGGGTTGTTCCAATATAAATTCATGTCGTTCGGACTAAAAAAATGCTCCTGCAATCTTTTCAAGGGTGGTAGTTGTAGCGTTCAAGGAGTTCATTCATAATTTTTTGGAATTCTACTTGGATGATTGGATAGTGTTTGGGCTGGTAAAGAAACATGTCTCTAGTCTGTGCCTAATGTTAGATACATGTAGGAAGTATCAGATCTCCTTGAACTTGAAGAAATGCATTTTTTGTGTACCTTATGGAATATTGTTAGGTCATGTTTTATGTAAGAAAGGATTGATGGTATACCCTACTAAGATTGTCATAATTATCAATTTGGAGCCCCCTAAGAATGTGAAGTAGCTACGTGTGACGTTGGGTCATACTCATTACTACAGGAAGTTTATTAAGGTGTACGTGCAAATCATTGCACCCATGGAGAAGTTGTTAAATAAGGATGCTATGTTTTGCTAGGACGATGATTGTCAAAAGAGCTTGGATACTCTGAAGGAAAAGATGGTTACGATGCCAATCCTAGTATTCCTAGATTGGAAGAAGGAATTTCATGTGCATCTGGATGTGTCTTGCATAACGTTAGGAGCCCTCTTAAATCAACCAAGGGTAGGAGATACCGATCACCTTATTTCCCTTGCCAATCGAAAACTATCCAAGGCAAAGAATAACTACTCAACTACAGAGCGCAAAGGATTGGCCATGGTTTATGCACTACATAAATTCAGGCATTATCTGTTAGGTGCACACTTTAAGATGTACACGGACCACTCTGCTTTGAAGCACCTAATCAATAAGCTTGTGTTGGGGGGGGAATCTATAGATGGTTTCTCCTTTTCCGAGAATATGATTTTGAAGTGATAGTAAAGCCCAGGAGATTGAATGTTGGACCAGACAACCTTTCTAGAATCAATAATGGTGAAAAACCTACAAATATTAATGAAGGATTACCTGACACGCAGCTCTTTGCTGTCAAGATTGTGAATGAGCATTTTGCAGAACTTATTCAGTTTTTATCTACTAGCATAGCTCTTGAAGGTTATTCAACACAGCAAATGAAGGAATTAGTTGTCAGGGCTGCAGATTTTCCATGATTGCAGGGTAGTTATATAAGGTGGGGTCAGATAAAGTTCTTTGTCCATATGTACCTGAATATGAAAGACACAATATTCTAGTTGAAGCACATGGTGGTGTCTCTAGAGGACACTATGCAGGAAAGGAAACTGCACAGAAGATCCTATGAGTAGGATTATGGTGGCCTACGATACATAAAGATTCTAAGGAATATTGTAGTGTGTGCAATGTATGTCAAAGAACCGGAAGGCCGTCGTGAAGGGATGAACTCCCATTAAATCCACAAGTCATGCTACAAGAATTTGATAAATGGGAAATTGACTTTGTTGGACCTATGTTGGGCTGTGGAAAAGGTATGTTTTATCCTCATATTAGCTTAATAATCATTTTCCTTTATGTGTTTATCTTCGTTTTAGGAATAAATATAGAAGAAACAATTGTAAATATGGGCATAAAAAACTAACTTCCACTATCTTTATATGTAGGAACATGAATTGAACGATTTTTGCTCAAATGATGGAACATCAACGACTAAGAAAGGAAAAAGGACAATGTCTCAATTACGAAGGTCAGCAGAATGATAGGAGAACGAAGTCTATTCTGTGATGAAATTAGATTGTTGGTTGAAAAATCCTCAGGATCTCTTGATCTTGACGATTCACTTTTATCCATTTGTCTTTCCTAGGTTATATAAAGCCACCATGCAAAATGAACAACTAGCTAGAAATTTCGAGATTGTACCTATTCATTTTTGAGACAAAGTACTTTCATTACTATGACGTTGTAACTCTATTATCATGTTTAATGAAGAAGACTATGTTTTACCTGTAATCACATTTTGAGTGTCCTTCGGCAATAACTTATGGAGACCTTGGGCCCAGTCGATAAGAGATTTACTGCTTTAATTGTGTCATATTTATTTTTGTTTAAGTTACAATTGTTTATTACTATTAGTTCATGAAATTAGAATTATTTTGATTGATGTGAGTATTAATTGTTACGATTTACTTTTACCATTCAACTAAATTCTAGATCTTGTTTTGTTTTACATCTATGTGTTAATCTTTATCAAATTTATCATGTTAGTTTAAGTATTTTATTGTTGTTCATTCTGAAGTAGTGTTATCAAAGATCGTAAGCTTACAGTTGATTGCTTTCCGTGAGATGTTTGAATAATTACATATTGTTCATTTGTTGTAGCTTTCCTTCTAAACGAATTATTGTCTATACTAGTTAGATTTGCTAAGAGTGATTGCTTTTACTTGCATTCCAATTCAGTCCTCTACATAATAGATTAAAGTAGATTTGAAAATGCTTTAAAGATTTATTTCAGAATTGTTTTGATTTGAACTTCAACAACTAGATGTTAATCATTGCAATGATTCTAAATCATCTCATTATGAATTAGCCTTTGAATTCACTTGCATAGACAATGCTTAACATTCTTGAAATAAACAGACTTGCGCTAGTTTGATAACTAATGTAGGTATTAAGGTTGCTTTTAATAGTCATCTTAATGCACCAAAATTTTGGCGTCGTTGCCAGGGAGAGCATTTCAAAGTGATTTCTTTTTTATTTTTCTGTAAAATAATTGGGTTTTAAAAATGGGAGGTAAGAACCTATGTAACTAGCAAGTAAAGGGCTTTCTCATCAGCCCACTTTTCAACAAATGCATAGAGGTTAAATAGGAGTAGGGGTTTTTTTATGAAGGACTAGGAATAAAAAGATAGAAAAAGATTAGAATCCCCCACCTAAATCCGCAAAACCCAAGGGATCAGTGAACCTTGGGAGATCATATTTTATAGAAGAAATTCGTAAGAAAAGCAGAATCTCAGGAGTCAGTGGGACCCTAGACTATATCTGGAAAAAGCCCTATTGTAATCCCTCAGGCAGCAGGCTCACCATCTACAGCCTATGCCAAGATCCATAGCCAGATTGGAGGATCTGAACAGAGATTTTAGGTTACATAAAATTTACATTTTGATCCTTTACAAGAGGGAAAATATTGCAATCTAAGAGAAAGAGAGGGAGAGACCAATGGAACTGCTAAGGCAAAGCCACAGTTGTCTAAACTAGGATCTCCTATGATCCCAGATCTTGGCAGTGCCACAAACCTGCCTCAGATTGAGAATACTCCATTTACTTAGATAGCATCCCCTAAAGTCCCCTAAGGATATTGGCACATTTTCGACCAAATGGCAAACCAAGTACCTCAAGGTCATACATCAACATTGAAATACCCCATAGTTGACCCAGTAGCCAATGCCCCGATGAAAGTTATTCCCTTGCAAAACATCCCAACCTTTCATGGGATGACCACAAAGGATCAAGATGCTTTCTTATTTGAGTTTGACGTCTTGGGTAGAGGATACGATTATACCACCGACCCTTAAAAACTAAAGTTTTTCCCTTCTACCCTAAAAGGAGCAGCTTTGAGGTGGTTCATCGGTTTAGGTGGGTGCACTATTAACTCTTGGGATGACATGAAAACTAATTTTCTCTCAAAATATCAGGACTATTATAGGACTAGGGAATTAAAAGATGAAATCTTTAAGATGTCTGCAAAGGATAATGAAACTCTAGAGGAATATGTTGAACAGTTTCACTACAATTTGCAGAGATCCCCTCACTCCACATTACTGAAAGAAGTCCTGAAAGCCATCTTAATTAAAGGAATGAAAGAAGAATGGATAGAAATTTAAATTTGATGGGGAAGGTAGACATTTCTCAAGAAGATTATGATGAAATAGTTCTCTTGTGTATCAGGTGTTCGCGAGGTAGCACACGCACTGGTCAGGGAGCCGAGATCTTATGACTAGAGGAAGAAAACCACACAATGGAGGCGTAACAAGAATGGAAATCGGTAACCTACTGGTGGACTTCAAGACAAGCATCCTAGGTACCCTTACAATGCAGTTGGACATCCTGTAGGTTAAACAGAAACAAGCCTTACTAGAACAGAACTTGGTCATTTTTTGCCCATGCTGCCGGAAGAATCACAGTCAATGAGAGTGTCCATTGGACATGGTCCAGACATGTGCTATCTGCAGCAAGGACTAGGCCACTGAGCAATGTCCATCACTTCCAAGGCTGAAAGCAGTTTTTAAAGAAGCAGAAGAAGAGACAGAACCAGTATACTTAATGGACTAGTGTCGACAGTGGAAAGGTCGACCCACAGGTATGTCACAAGAACCATCATAGTTCTTTCCTTCTTCTCCATTTAATCAGCAGCAGAGTTCCAGAACAGGATGGTAAGGTCAATCACCTTTCTCAAACTGGTAGTCCCAACCATTTCCTATGTCACCTTGGCTAACTCAGTCCTTTTCAGGTAATGGTTGGCCGAATTCTCCTTTTACTCCTTGTTGGAAAAT
Source organism: Pinus taeda (assembly GCA_000404065.3). NCBI lineage: Eukaryota > Viridiplantae > Streptophyta > Pinopsida > Pinales > Pinaceae > Pinus > Pinus taeda. The sequence continues at coordinate 109,814 of APFE030029022.1, forward strand.
TAATCCATACCCATCTCAGTGGCCTGCCTCTACTTCACAAAATTTGAACTGGCCTCCGAATTAGAGCAACCTCTAGGGATAACTAATACGCCTATGGGGACAGGTCCTCAACCTCAACCTACATTATTAGCCCCATATCCATTACATTAAATTCTCAACCCCTTCTGCATCCCCAAATACCAGCTCAAATGAATCCAAACCCCAATAACAGATTAGTTCAGCTGGTGCAAATTGTTGAAAACTCATACTATGAGACCAAGCAAAAAGAATGCAATGAACTTAGACTGAGGTCAAGGTGCACTCCTAAGGAAGACAAAGACTAGCCACCAATTGAGTTAGAAACCCCACCTATACATACACCATTGACTATGACTAACACAAAAATAAAATAAGGAGAAGACACATTTGAGCATAAAGATCCTGAAAAACTCGTAGTTACTTCTCCCCCGTTCCCTGAAATATTAACAATACCTAAACCAATTGTTTATATAGACTTTGATCTCGTAGGGGAACTGAAAAGTCTTTGCATTAAAATTCCTCTCCTCTAGGCCATCCAAGATTTTCCTATTTATGCTAAAACAATTAAAGAACTATGTGTGAAAAAACATGTGATTAAAGTAAAATCTCCACCCACTATTCATGTTGTAGGGACCTTGTCTAATTTACTCTTGGTTGGAGAAATACCAATAAAATATGAAGATCCCAGGAATCCCATAATTACAGTCCAAATATATGGTCACTCCTTTCCAAACACACTAGTTTACTTGGGTGCAACCATTAACATCTTAACCGTGGAACCTTGTAAGACACTTGGTATCACAGCTCTGGAACCAACCACCACCCTACTAGAACTCGTTGATCGTTCGGTGGTAATACCAGAGGCAAATTTATAGTACATTACGGTTTCTGTTGATTCATGGGAATACCCAGTGGATTTTCTTGTCACAAACCCAAAAAGTTGATTAGATGGGCACCCTTTAATTTTGGGCCAATCTTGACTGGAAACAGTTGATGCTTACATAGGTTTCCATGAGGGCAGCATGACCATTGCTAAGGGGGACACTGTAAAAAATCTGGTTCTATACCATCTTGCCAAACCAAGTCCACCCATTTTGAAAATACATAAACAAAAATCCACATATATGGAAGAAAGTATTCGTTCACCACTTACAATAGTAGCGGCACTTGAGTTCAAGAATCATACTGAAGATGATGTGATCAATAAATTTATTAATTAGCTAACCACTATGAATAATGTCAAATGTCAAATGTTAAAAAGAAATTATTGACAATGAAGCCTTGGAAGACCCTTTGAAATATACTAATGATCAACATATCCAGACAACTTTCGTTCATAACAGCAAGCCTATTGAAATTGAACCAAGAAATATTTTAAACATTAATGATAGTCTGGACAGTGACCAACAACAAAATCTCATTCAAGTTCTGCAAAAATATAAAGGGGCTTTCTCTTGGGACTATCCAGACATGAAGGGCATAGACCCACAATTATGTACGCATCATATCTACACCGAAAAGGATGCTCGTCCTATCCGACAACCTCAGCAGAGATTGAATCTGCATCTCCAAGATATTGTAAAAGAAGAGCTACAAAAGTTGTTGGATATGACTTTTATTTATCCCATTTCCGATAACAAGTGGGTCTCTCCGCTAGTAATTATTCCCAAGAAAAATGGGAAGTGGCGCATCTATGTGGATTATCGGGAATTGAACAAAGGCACGTAGAAATATCACTTCACTCTTCCATTTATTGATCAAGTACTTGATACACTGGCAGGAAAATAGTTCTTTTCTTTTCTGGTTGGCTTCAGTGGCTACAATCAGATCCAAATCACCCCTGAAGACCAAGAAAAAAACCACCTTTACCTTCTCGTGGGGTACATTCGCTTACAGAGTGTTACCGTTTGGCTTATGCAAGGCCGCAACTACATTTCAGAGGGACATACTCATTATTTTGTTGATATGATAAATGAAGGACTTGAAGTTTACATAGATGACTTTACCCCGTATGGGGATGACTTTGATCAAGCAATACAGACATTAGAGAAGGTTTTGGAATAATGCATCACCACCAGGTTGTGTTTAAGTAATGTCAAGTGTCACATGATGATGACGGAAGGTGTAATCATAGGACACTACATTTCTGCAATTGGGATACAGGTAGATCTAGCAAAGATATAGGTAATTCTCTTACTACCTACACCCTATACTCAGACAGAGATACGTAGCTTCCTTGGATATGCAGGTTATTATCACAGTTTTATAAAAAAAAAATCACAAATTGTTGTGCCTTTGTATGCTTTAATAGGAAATGTTGACTTTAAATGGTCTGATAAATGTGACACAGCTTTTATAGATTTGAAGAAATTAGTTTCAATGGCACCAGTATTGCGTGGACCCAACTAGGAGTTGCCATTTCACATATCTACGGATGCATCAGATGTAGCAATAGGCACTGTCCTCGGCCAAGAGGAGGAAAGAAAGCCTTATGCTATTTATTATATCAGGAAAAATCTTACTGCTAATGAACTTAATTATACAGTAACAGAAAAGGAATTCTTAGTTGTCATTTATGCCATAAACAACTTTAGACATTATATAACTAGCTATCAAGTTTTTCTGTATACTAATCATTCCGCCATTAGATACTTAACTAACAAACCCATTACAAATGGTCAAGTGACTCATTGGTTGTTACTTTTGCAGGAGTTTGATATCACCATTAAAGACCATCCAGGGAAGGAAAACCCAGTTTCTAAAGGTAAATGATCTATTGGCAGTAGATTACTATTTTCCAAACCAGCATTAGTTTCCTGTAGCAGTTAAAACGCCATGGTATGCAGATGTAGCAAACTATATGGTGGTAGGAAAGTTGCCCAAACACTTGATAGCAAGGGAAAGGAAACAGATTGTCCAGTGCAATGCCCAATTTTCTTGGATTGGCGGGTATCTTTTTCATACAGGGTCTGATATGTGCATACGCAGATGCATTCATGAAGATGAAATCTATGAAATCCTGAAAGCTTTCCATGATGAGCCCTGCGCAGGACACTTCGCAGATCACAGAACTGGGCATAAGGTATTACAAACGGGCTATTATTGGCCCAACATTTTTAAAGACGCTAAGAAATATGTCCATTCTTGTGGTAGCTTCCAAAGGATGGGTCATCCTGGTCAATCTGATGAAATGTCGTTATAGCCCCAATTGGTAATAGAACCTCTCGAACGATGGGCATTGGATTTTGTTGGCCCATTTCATCCATCAAACCAAAAGGCCTACATACTGGTTGCTAGAGACTATGTAACAAAGTGGGTAGAAATAGTAGATTTTCCAAGAGCTATAGAAGAAGTTGTAATTAATTTCCTTTTTGGGTTATTTGTGCAGTATGGTTTACCTAGGGAAGTAATAATAAATGAAGGGGGGAAATTTGTCAGACATAGATTACAGCCACTCTACGGAACCACCACATCACACATAGAGTCACTTCCTTATATCACCTGCATGCGAACGAGCAGGTTGAAAGCACCAATAAGGTCATTGAAGCAATTCTGACCAAGACAGTTTCAACACATCAGTGGGACTAGGCTGCTAGACTGCTAGAGGCCTTGTGGGCTTATCACACAACTTGGAGAAATACTACTAGATATTCTCCATACCAACTTATATTTGCAAAATAACCTATCTTTGTTATTGAATTTGAATAAAGACTCTTAGAACAGCCTAGGAAGTGGGATTGGATCTGATAGAGGCTCAAACTAAACGACTTCAACAAATAAATGAATTAGATGAGGCTTGACTACTTGCTTTACAATGCACCACAATTATTCAGCAGCAACGAGAAAAGTGGCATGACAGTCTTATTAAAAAGAAGACATTTCAGAAAGGAGACTGGGCGCTCCTCTATGGTTCTAGATTCCAAGACTTTCAGGCAAGTTACAGACAAGGTGGCTCGGCCCTTATGAAATTCAAGAAGTACACAACAATGGCACTCTCACTCTACCTACCATTGATGATTCTGGTCATTCTTTCCAGGTGAATGGACATCGAGTGTGTCTTTATCATAAGCCGCTCACCAAAGAGTATTTTTTCCAACATGTACTTGATGATCCCACTATGCAAAATTTAGCTGCAGGGAGTGATGACCCGACAGCTTTACTTTCATAAAAAAATATCTTTCTTCAGTTGTAAATAATGTATATTCTTTTTACGGTTGGTTGCAATTTAGTCTAGACATCACCATGTAAATACGAGGATTTCTCTTGTTTTTTTGGGTGTGTTTAATAATTTATGTTCAATCAATTGAACAGTTTTTGTTCAGTCAATTGAACAATTGTTGTCCAAACAAATGAACAGCTCCAATTTTTCCATTTTGCGTATTTTGTTGTTCAATCAATTGAACAACCCTAATTTCTTGTTTTCGTGTGTTTTTTTGTTCAATCAATTGAACAGATCTAATTTCTTTTCGTGCTTTTTGTTGTTCAATCAACGATTTCTTTTTGTGTGTTTTGTTGTTCAAACAATTGAACAATTGTTGTTCAATCAATTGAACAACACTGATTTCTTTTTGTGTGTTTTTTTATTCAGTCAATTGAACAGTTGTTGTTCAATCAATTGAATAGCACCGATTTCTTTTTGTGTGTTTTGTTGTTCAATCAATTGAACAACACTGATTTCTTTTAGTGTGTTTTGTTGTTCAATAAATTGAACACCGATTTATTTTTGTGTGTTTTGTTGTTCAATCAATTGAACAACACCAATTTCTTTTTGTGTGTTTGTTGTTCAATCAATTGAACAGTTGTTGTTCGGTAGAATGAAGAATTGTGATTTCTTTTTTTTCTTTTTCTTTTTTCCATCGTTGATCATTCTTTTATCAAATTGTCATTTTTCTCTCCCATGTTTTCTTAGCGAAACCATCTGTTTGTATTTGGAATTTGTACCTAAGTTAAAAGAAAAACAGTAATATTAATACCATTATGACTTGTAAAACCTTTGATGGTTATCTTTATTCCGAAACTGACCTGGTTCATCTATGTAATGACTAGTTGAATATCTTCTCTTTGGACATATCATAAAATGATTTACTATCTTAATACCATGCTAGTTTATCTTTCACACTTTCAATTGATAATTCCCTTTGGTATGATGATATAGGGATAAAAGCATAACTTTCATTGGAATTTTTTTTTTACTTCTCATGCCACCCCTGACTCTTAAAGAGTAAATGAGCTTCCCTCCCTTTACAATAAAAATATGAAAATATGAAAATGCAACACACATCTTCTTAAAGAGGATAGGGTGTCTCATCACGAGCCAACCTACCATGATCATAAGAGTGTAACAAGTGACATTCCATTATGGTCACTACACCAGGGTAATGACCTTATTGATAGTCAAAATTGTCCAAGTATAGGAGGTCTCATCACGAGTCAGCCTAATCACTTTGGTATATCTTAGTGAATGGCACTATGATTATTTGGTTACCATGCCAGCATAGTGGTCTCTTTATAGCAATGAAAAGGAAAATCATCTAAATACTAAAAGGAGGACTCTTGCTCATTTTTTGGTTATAAAGCAACCATGTCAAGGCTATGAACCCCTGCTGGGAGCAGTGGATCTACTTGTGGTATTGAAGTGATATGTTACGTTGCCAAATATTATTTATTCTATTACTTCCTATTGACTCATTTCTAAAGGTGAATTTACCATTTAAACAGTGTTTATAACTAAATTAACCAACATGCATGGTAAACTATATCTTTATATGCATTATATCATTATTGTCCAATAAATCGATACCAACAACCATTTTCATTTATCGTTGGTCATGAATTCGTCACCTTTTCCACCTAAGGAAAATATCTCTTCACATAATGATCTAGTCTTTGTTTTATTCCTTTTACATGCATTTCAAATCTTTTGTGACCTGTACTGCTCTGGCCGTTTTTGTCGTATTTACGCCAGTTTGATTGTTGTCCAACTTCATTTATGAATTCCTGACACCCTTTCCCTTTTTCCCATGATTTATGGTTGTGGATCCCTTTTCTGATTGGAGGGGGGAAGGTCTGCATTATGGATAGCATGTGTAATGATTATCAAATTGTTTTCTGATTGGAGGGGGGAAGGACTGCATTATGAATGTGTGCGTAATAATTATTAAATTGTTTTTTTATTGGAGGGGGGAAGATAAGCATTATGTATAGCATGTGAATTAATTATTAAGTTGCACCAAAAATTGCAGATGCGACAAACAACACAATTGCCCTTAATATTAACTCTAAAACAACATCGTTGCTCTATTAATAACTTTAACATTTTGTATACGGTTTATGGTGTTGTTCCAAACTGTGAAATTGTGAGAAGAGCACATGCAAACGTGCAAGTGAACCAACTATTGAGAAGTAGCAACCATGGGAGGAAAATCCATCCGGAGTGAACCTACAATACTCCAAGTATCAGAACAGGCTCACGAAATTCTTAAGTGTGCTGGCTAGCTTCAATACCTAACCAAATTATAGGCATTCCATGAGGAAATAACACTTGAATTTTTGCAGAATATACATAATGGATGCATGATGGTGAAGGGAAAAAATATAACAGTTTCTGAAGTAGTCATAGCTAAAGTCTCTGAACTTCCAACAAAAGGCACAAGATTGACTAATAAGCATGTTCTCCTACAGGATATAGTTGCAGTATTCCAAGACCCAGATGAAAAATTGGTATGCAAAGGCAAAGGGATTCAGCCCACAGCTTTAAAGCAACCATGGCAGGAATTAGTGACCATTGTTTAGAGGTATATCACTTGTGACGGACGTCAAGATGTGGTAAAACCTCGACAACTCAAACTATTAGCTATTCTCAAGCAAAAAATTACAGTTAATTTGCCATTTTATTTAAATTCTTTATTACATGGCGTTGCTAGTTGAGTTAGGAAGGTTAAGAACCCACATTCTGTCATCAACCATCATGGTCTGAATAAGTTAATCACCATTCATGGACTAGCCCAGCAGCAATTAACCTGGGATAACCTTGTAAATCTCACCTTAACCCCACTTGAAGAAAACCCAGAGACTAGACAGCAGGGGGTAAAGATAACAAGTCCAAAAAGGACAAGGAAAAGAAGGAATCCTTCTTTAGCCTCAAGCCCAACAAAGCGTAGGCACTCTACAAGGATAAAATCACAGCAATGCACCCCAATTCCAATAGAAGAAGCAGGGTTGTCTCATATGCCCTCTCCAAGTCCGCAAGATGATTTTCTGCAGGAATATGAGGAAGAAATGGCTTGAGTATTGGAGAATATGGGAACATACTGTGAATAAAGGGATCCATCTGGACACTGTGAAGGGAAAAATCATTCCCTTAACCTGTCTGCATCTGTCGACAATTCTAGCCATGTTGAAACTTTTCCATTTGTTGATAATTTGGAGGGTCAGAGGGAATCACTTCCCTCTATGAATAAGTCCCTTGAGAAAGAGGCACATGTAGAGGAAACCCTCAGGGATGGAAATCAACCAGAGGTTACTATTCCATTGGAGTCCTCAGAGAAGGAAGCCCCTACAGAAGAAACTCTAGAGGATGAAAATCAACCAGGGTATATTGTTTTAATGAAGTCCCCAAAGGATGAGGCCCATGCAGAAGAAGACCCTGAAAACGAAAATCACTCAGGAGATATTGTTCGATTGGATTCCCCTGAGAGAGAAGCCCGTGTAGAAGAAGACCTCGAAGATGAGAATCAATTGGGAGATATTGTTCCATTGGAACATAACCCTGATATTGGCACAGCTCCTCCTGAACCTGAAATAAACATAGTTTTGCCACCTCTGATCAAAAACCCCACAACGAAGAAAACGTATAAGGATAGATTGAGGAAGCTTCTTAAGCAGTGCAAGAAGGAGAAGAAAACAGTTAAGCAATTGAGAGAGTGGTTAAAGGAAGTAGTTAGGGTTTGGAAACTGAAAGTGGAATTGGAAATTATAGGGACCCAAACAGAACATTGTTCTTTGGAGGCTATTGAAACTCAGACTGAGAGTCCTTGTGTTTGTTCAAAAGGGACCCAAACAGGGAAATGTCCCTTAAAGAATATTGAGACTCAGACTGAAGGTCCTTGTGTTTGTTCAATGTAGACCCAAACAGACTTTCCCACCACAGGTGTTGTTGTCCAAACCAATTCTGAGAAGAATACCTAGGAAGATTGTTGTATGCCCCAAGGAATAGTTGAATTTATTGTTCAAAGCTATTTTGAAGGAAATTCCCAAGCAGATTGTTGTATGTCTCAAGAAACAGCCAAAGTTGTTGTTCAAACTGATTCAATGATAACACATACTAATGAAACTCAGACAAAGGAAACACCTCACTACGTTCCTCTGGTAAGGAAAGTTGTTATCATGAAATTACAGAATGAATTAACCAAGACCCAGAAGGAGTTGGCTCAACATAAGGAAGAAATAGTGCCGTCACAGGTACACCAGGAGTTGCGGGAGAAATTCCAGGCACTTACTATAACATAAGATGATACTTTTGCCAACTTCAAAGATGAGCAGAAGAAATTAGAGAAAGAACAAGCCAAGTTGCAGAAGGATAAGGAGAAAATTGAAGCTATTTGTTCTCTTTACTCTGATTCTTTGTCTTGTCAATCACCTGCTGCCAATTATGCACTATTCTTGTTAGAAAGATACCTATTGCTGAAACTTAAATCTGTTAGCGCTAGTAAGTCAGCGGAACTCAAGACCGCTCCAGAATTTGTCAAATGTTTTAAGGAACAAAATGAACAATTACAACGCCTTCTATGCAAATTATACATGCACATTGTTTTCTTGGAGGATGAACTGGATAGTAATCCTAGCCCCTTCATTGGGGATATTCAATTTCAAGCTTTTCTCTCTTTTGCTACCAATCAAATTAAATGGGCTAAAGCCTATAACAATTTTCAAAAAAGGGAATATGGTATATATTTATGGGTCAGGGGAGAACCCATGAAACCCTTACATCTTTATGTCCATCATAAACAGTTCATGAAACGAATAGGAGTCGTGGCTCAATTAGGACCACTCCATACAGATATAATATAGGCAGGAAAGGAATACTTTCAGGAAATTAAAGAGGAAGCCTTGTCAGTAACAAGAAAAAGATGGGAAGCTTCCACTAACAATGTCAGGAACAGAGAGCCATTTGGCTATAGAAATTTCAAAGTTGCTACTACTCGCCTACACAGATACAGCAATATGGTCCTAAGAATGGGCCCTAACTGGATAGGATGCCGCTACAGATTTCCTATTATCTAGTACCCTCCTGATAGGTATTACATTGAATATAATTTTTCAAATTAACATGTAAACTAGGCTTTTGCAACGCTTAATAGAAAAATAGTTTTAGGCTATATAAGGAAGAAGTTTATCCTTCTTATTATTTGACACAAATACACCTCAACCATCTTATTGCATGAGGACATGCAAACAGGTAAGCAAGGGAGTATGTTGGGTCATGGAAAAGGTATATTTTATCCTCATATTAGCCTAATTAATCATGTGCCTTTATATTTTTATCTTCATTTTAGGAATAAATATTGAAGAAACAATTGTAAAAGCTAGATAAAATCAATAATTAATGAATTGGGTAAATCTGGGCATGAAAAACTAAACTGGATAAAATCAATCATTAACGAATTGGGTAAATTTGGGCATGAAAAACTAACTTTCGCTCTCTTTATATGCTGGAACATGAATTGAACGATTGTTGTTCAAACGATGGAACAGCAGCGACCAAGAAAGGAAAAAGGACAATGTCTCAATTACGAAGGTCAGCGGAAGAATAGGAGAACCAAGTCTATTCTGTGATGAAATCAGATTGTCAGTTGCGAATTCTTAGGATCTCCTGACCATGAGGGTTCACTTTTATTTGTTTGTCTTTCCTAGGCTATATAAAGCCACCAAGCAAAATGAACAACTAGCTAGAAATTTCGAGGTAACTATTCATTTTTTATGCAGAGTACTTTCATTACTGTGACGTTGTAACTCTATTATCAAGTTTAATGAAGAATATTGTGTTTTACCTATAATTGCATTCTAAGTGTGTTTCGGCAGTGACTTCTGGAGACCTTCGGCCCAGTTAATGGGAGATTTACTACTTTAATTATGTCATATTTATTTATGTTTACTCTTACAATTGTTTATTAATGTTAGTTCATGAAATTAGAATTATTCTGATTGTTGTGAGTATTGATTGTTCCGATTTACTTTTGTCATTCAACTATATTCTAGATCTTGTTGTGTTTTACATCTGTGTTAATATTTACCGAATTTATCAGGTTAGTTTAAGTATTTGATTGTTGTTCATTCTGAAGTAGTGTTATCAAATATCTTAAGCTTACAGTTGACTTCTTTCCGTGAGATGTTTGAATAGTTACTAGTTGTTCATTTGTTGTAGCTTTCCTTCTGAACAAATTATTATCTATACTAGTTAGATTTGCTAAGAGTGGTTCCTTTTACTTGCATTCCAATTCAGTCCTCTACATAATAGATTAAAGTAGATTTGAAAATACTTTAAGTATTTCTTTCGGAATTATTTTGATTTTAACTTCAACAATTAGATGTTAAGCATTGCAACGATTCTAAATCATTTCATTATGAATTAGCCTCTAAATTCACTTGCATAGACAATGTTGAACACTCTTGAAATAAACAGGCTTGCCCTGGTTTGATAACTAATGTAGGTATTAAGGTTTCTTTTAATAGTCATCTTAATGCACCAAAAACCTATTCAGTCACTAGGAAAAAATACGGGAGAACGGTATATTATCATTGTGACAGAGTACTTAACTAGATGGGTCGAGGCACACCCTGTGAAGGATTGCAACATGGACACTTCTGCGAACTTCATATTCAAGTTTATTCTATCAAGGTTTGGATTCTCAAATATTTTTGATGAGTGGTCGAGGTTCACACTTTTTGAAGAAGACAATTGCAGCTTTAACAGAGGAATTTCAGATGTACCATCAGAAGAGTACACCATATCATCCCCAGGCGCATAGAACTTTGGAAGCTTTCAACAAGATCTTAGAGAATGCTCTCACAAAGGTCTGCAATGTTAATAGGAATGATTGGGATGTGCGCATACCAATGGTTCTATGGGTATATAGGAAAACCTGTAATAAATTGACTGGGAAAACACCATTTTGACTAGTTATGGACAAGAACCAGTAATGTCGATGGAATACATAGTGCCCAGCCTAAGGATCATAACAATAACCAAGATGCCATATCGCAACATAATGAAGGAACGCCTAGCGTAACTGCTTGTGTTAGAGGAAGGCCTCTTTTTGGTTGTCTTTCATTAGCAGGTGCAGAAAGCTAGAGAAAAGGCGTGGCATGATCATCACATTAAGTAGCACAATTTCAAGAATGTTGATTTGGTCCTGATATATGACAACAAGTTTACCAAATTTCCATTGAAATTTCAAATGCACTGGCTAGGACCATATTTAATTAAGGATATTTCAGATGGTGATGCAGTTCAGCTAGCAAAGCTGAATGGGGAAGTATTTCCTGGAAGGATTAATGGGAGTAGGTTGAAGATTTACAAGGATGATCCCGCCCCTGCTCAATGACTACATGGCTGCAAGAAAGTCTTAGTGCTTCTAGCAGTTGAAAGAAAGCGCATGACTATAAACTACTCTATAAAGAAAAAAATATATCCAAGAAGGAAGGTTGCGTGATTTTTTGGAAGATGGCGCAGGTGGAAGCTGCAACGAGTTAGTTGCACCACAAGGAATATTTCCACACAGCCAGCCCAAAAAGTGATCGTTGGAACAACTACATTTGATTTGACAACAATTTTGTCATTAAAAGGAGCAAGGAAAATGCATTTAAGGCGAAAATCTTGAAAAATATGTCACCAAATTCACATTTATCAGGAAGATCTAAAGGGGAATGGACAGTTTGAATTTGAATTGGGTTATAAATATCATACCCCTCTCCACACTTGGACACTTTGCTTCTTGAGAAATTGTTGTGTGTTTTTGCGCTTAAAGAGCCAAGTGTGTTGTTACATGTCTGGTTACCTGAGTTGGGAAGAATTTGAGCAAGAGTTCTTGAGGAGAGGATTAGGGAACATCATGACTACAACACCACAAGTCCCTACTACAGCACCTAGGTCACCAAGGCCAAAGCCTACTACCTTCGCGGCAGGAGAGAAAAAAAAGAAAAAGCTGCAGTAGCCCCTGGTTCTAAAATCGCCACGAAAGGTCCCAACTGAGCAAAGGCAAAAGGGCAGAATGGATAAAAATAGGCAGCCTATGAAGCCTCAGGACTTGGAAAAAGAAGAGTTGAATGAGGGGTATGAGGATATCAGCGCAGAAGGCAGAGAGCCAATTTCTTGGTTGTCGTTGTATATGCCACCACAAAAGCCTACCTCCAAAGTAACTGAGGATCCTGACACTGTAAAATTAAAGGTATTCACATCGTTGCTGCCAGAGGAAGTACCTATTTAGGGTGACTTGTTGACCCAAGTACCATACCAAAAGATGGAAGATTGGGATTTGGGCAACCATGAGAAATTTCCACAGTTGGCACCTAGCAAGTATATAAAGATGGTATACTATGAGGAGGTGGGCCTTACAAGACTTGAACCAATGAAATGGGAGGATGATATTGAGCATGCAAGATTACTAAACATGTTGTATATCCTATATTTTAGCTAAAGCATCATTAACACTATTTGTGTGCACTAGTTGTTCGTGTTGGTCCATGATGGGTGTCTCTCGATGGGAGAGCCCATCCCCATGGATGACATGTTGATACGAAGAATCACAGTGCTTCCCTATCAAGGCGTGAACCCCGCAGATACTTTAGTAGGGATCTCACAGGATAAAAAGCTCGCAGATCAAATGAAAAGTGACTTCGGGTTGGTCAAGAAGTCTACGGGATATGCCATCAATTCCATCTTAGATGAATTTGTGTTGTTTTTTGCACATATTTTGGCAGGAAAAATCATGAGAAAGTGTCGTGCAAATGAAGTGTCGACACTAGTGGTATCCTTGGTTGCGAAGTGCAACAAGGGGTTCAATTCAATTGGGCAAAATACCCGTGTCAAGAATTCCTAGTTGATTGTCGTGAAGCACGGGAGGACAGAAAAGCATTCCACTACCCGTTGTTGTTATTGTTGATCACGCTGATAGCTTGGAGGACACTAGAGGATTCACAGTTCCCCACGATGGATCCAGAGTTGTGCGAGGCTGCCAAATTTGCCTCACTATGGGCAACAAAGGACCCTGCCCACATAATAGAAAATAAGACATTCTAGGTACTATTTGAAATGGAGTTGCGAATGGTGATTAACCAGAAGCCAAGGTTATCACCAAGTCTATTCACGGAATATTGGCTCATCGTTGATTTTAAGGCTGACTTCCACCATGTATACATCTATGCAAGGTGCGATTTGATGAAGAAATGGATAGCATTGTTGTTTATGGTCACCGAAGATGATATCGCCCAGCTATTCCTTCATTGGCCACTAACTGACTCCTTCCAACAGATATTGTAGAGGGAACACTAGGGACTAGTAAAGAAGGTGCATTAGGGACTAGTAAAGAAAGTGCATTAGGGACTAGTAAAGAGGCACAGAAGGAAAACAAGACAATGACCATTGACCTAGAAAAGAATATCGCGCAGGAACCAAAGCATGAGCAAGAAGAAGAGAAGCATACAGAAGAACTTAAGGCCCATGTAAGAAGCAAAAATATAGTCAGGTCCACAACAGAAGATATCTAGGGCCACATTGAAGAGCAATACCAGTCTGTATTGACAAAGGTCCAAGAGGGCCTCAAAGAATTGCATGGTCAGGTGAGTCAGGTTCAAGCAAGTCGGTCTCAAGCAAGTGTGGAACCCATGACATCGGGCAGTGTGTAGTCATTACTCACTTTAGAGCTCCACATTGTACCCTTGCCTCATGGCTCTATGTGAAGTGGAAAGTGATTTAGGGGAGATCCATTCTGACCCCTCTTAAACATTAAGGTAAAGGCATAATCCCTTTTTCACACAAAAGCATTTTAATCCAGGTTTTAGCGATTTTCGGTACTTACCTCTCGGACCTTTGAAGAATTATCATTTAGCTTCACTATAGGATACAGATGTATCTATTGAAAATTCAATGATAAAACTGCCCAAGATACTATCAATCCAATAATCAACAGCCATTGCAACCTTATAATCAAATCCTTCAAGACGTTCGATTAATTTTGGAATCTGTTATCCTCTACGATTTCCTAGGCTGAGAAGGAGATTGAAAAAGGTAACCCCGAACCACTTTCAGTTACATCATGAGTTTTGACTTTGACCAAGTCAAACTGAAAACTAGGAAATTACACAATGAAATTTTAAATAAAAACTCAGAAATTTGTAGAAGCAGTGCCAACTTTGAGCCCACCTTAAGGTGACTTCCTAAAGTCCAAATTGAGATCTGAGAGAATGGTCAACTAGCCTTGCCTATCTAGTTTCTATAACACCTTGAATTTTTTCAAGTGACCCATCAGAAGGAATTAAAAAACTCATTCTCCCAAGGTGTCTCCAAAAGCACAGCGCCTGTCAAAAAGAGTGGCAGAATGATGATTTTTGACCCACTTTTCTCCTTTTTCTCAAAATTTGAGCCCTTTATGAGAAATATGATGAAATGGGTTTTAAGAGGAGTTAATTATATTTCCAAAAATTTAAGCCACTTGTCATTTGTAGCAATGAGTAAAAAACACAGCGCAAGGGTGCTGCGCTTCTGCGACTAGCCCAATTTCCAAATTTGGCACCAAAATTCTCAAAAAACCAAAAATGCTCAGAAACCCTTCAAAATTGGTCATGAAGTGAAAAATGAGGCATTACATGCCCTCATGAATGCTTCAACAACAATCTCCAAGTTATCCCTCACATTTTGTCCTTTAGGGTTTCCTTTAGCTTATTTTTCAACTGCTTGAGCTTGATGTTACATATCATGTTTCTAGTTTGATAATGATGTGCCATGTGCCTCAATAGTTGATTATCTCTATTGGATTTGTCAAGAAGTTGTTCTAAGTGGTCATTGACCTTATTTATCTAATATCTCTATCCTCATTTATCTCCAAGGAAATTATGTCTTCCATGTCTAGGTCTTCATCTAGCACAGTATGTCCTTTCTCCTCCTTCAATGCCTTTTTGAGTCCCTTGGTCCTTGGCCTCTTTTCCTAACTTGTTTTTCAATTTCCTCATGTTCACTAGGCCCTAACACTACTTTTCCTTTGCCTCCTTGTTGCAGTACCTTGGATTTTTCTTTCTCCATAATGAGTTGTTTAGTCTTCAGCTGATTGTTCTCTTGTTCAAGGAAGGAAATGATGAAATGAGGGAGTTAGGGAAGGGAGATGATGATAAGGGAATTTCAGAGGATGGATAGGGGTGGTAGAAAACTTAGGAAGTTTGAATGGAGTGAAATGAGAGAGAGAGATGACTAGGATTTAAAAACAATCCTGCTAGGAAATTCTCCAAAATGATAGGTATGAGCTAGGGCTTCTATAAAGGTGAGGTAATCTAAGGGTAAATGAGATGATTAGTGAATGATAGGGTGATTTATACATGTAGAGAGGTATGCGATTAAAAATTTAAAAGTTTACAATGTAACAACTAACAAAACCCATCATTTGTACTAGCCTTGCAACATGAAATTTCACATCAACCCTAGATGAAGAAAACTCATGTTTGCACTTGCTTTGCCAAAGGAAAAAAGTGAGTTAGATGATGATACTTACTTGTAGAACAACTTAGAAGAGCAAAAGAATAGGAAAGAAAGCTTTAATTTGAAGTTTGGGTGATTTTGGGGCCACTCTGTCCTAAGCGCAGCGTCGTTGGCAGAAGCGCAGCATCGAAATGTAGTGTAGTTCATGGAAGTGCAGCGCCACCTTCAGAAGCACATCGCAATTCACGGAATTGTAGCACCAACTTGTAACCCACTTTTGGATGCCTTAAAATGCTCTAAATTGCAAAATTGATAGCTCGTTGGAAATCTCTTGAAGTCTGGTACAAGATGGACTGTTACACAGTAATTTGTCACTACCTTCACTCCCAGTCCATCTACTGTGTCATGTGTCCAAGTCAAACATGCTCATGTTGAACAAATGCTCTCTTATACTACCACCTTACCCACTTTTCCTAAGTTATCTGCCTCATCGTGACTATGGGCTTAATAAACACGTTGAAAGGCGCTCCTAAACAGTCCAGCAGCGCTGCCAATACAGAAGTACATCTGATTCCCGTGATGGTCCAATTTCATACTCTAGCGCGAGGTTCCTTATTCTCTTAAGCGATGATCTGACTAGCTGCATTGCTCATTAGCGATGTCAGCGCTAAAGCTCTGTGATGTACCCGCGATGATCTAGATTGGGTGAATTTGTTCCAACAGTCAGCCTTCTGGATGACCCCAGACCTGGTTGTTGGCATAGGTTGTATCGCCCTTCCTTCCCTGGCATGGTAGTTTCGTCAATTGTGCTACCTTCCTTGGTGATAAGCTCTCTCTTCCACCTCTCATGGAGACTCTTTCTCCTGTTTAAACACTCACCTTTGTTATGATCAGCTAGTTTCTAGTTGGTAAATTCTTGGAAGGAGCAATGCTGTTAGTTCTTTTGATAGATAGCTGGTGTGAGTGTGAACTAGTGTGGGAGTGTTGATAGCTTGTGGAAGGTTGTGAAGTTCCCTTGATTTCATGCAAAACTTGTGAGTGAGAGAGAGACCTTTGTATTTTGGGAGATCCATCTTCAAAGAGTGAATGCTTGAAGAACATGTTGGCTGGATTCCTCTGAGAAGGCTTGTAACGTCAAGACTTTGGTTGTAAGCTTGCTCTTATTTCATTATTAATGCAATCAATGATGTTTTCCTATGTCTTGTATGTAATTTACTTGATAGCTCATGACTTCTTGACTTTGTGAGTAAATAGTTCATTGTTGTTTCCGGCTTACGTGCTTTGTTGTGTTTCCTTTTCTTTGTTTCAGGTTGATCATTCAGTGAGGAGAAGGAAGCGAAAGCTGGAGCAACGCAACAGAACTCCATCGACCACCGGTTGAGGTAGGCCTCCAACTTTGACTGTTTAAGGAAAGATATTGTTGATCTGTCCTTTTTTGTGACTAGACCCACTCTAGGGCTAGAGGGGTTGCCTCTGTCTGTAGAGGGAACACTTTCCTGCATCACAAATTGGCAACTCCACTGGGGAGTCTATCCTATGTTCTTCTCTTTGCTCTTGTTTTGATTTTGAATTTGGTCTCTCTTTGTTTTTGGGGATAAATTATCAGTCTTTTGGGTAACCTAGATCGATATGGGAAGTCCCTCTATTGTCTGTTAGATTGGCTGGTTCTTGTTTGGGATTTTTTGGCTCATTTTCCATTGTTTTTTACATCATCGCGGAACACAATCTAACAGTCGGCTGACATCACAATCACTCTTTTGTAAAATCATGTGCGTCATTGAATAACATCACACAATCGCGACGATCCTAGAAATCGGATCATCACAGAAAAGATGTGTACAGTCGAGATGTCATCGCCACTTTATAGCTTTGAACCCGCGATGATCTCGGATTGCTAGTTTAATTCCCATGACGACTCTTGAAATCGCACCATCACAGAAAATAGGTGTATTTCCGTGACCATCTCTAGTTGTTAGTGTAAAACTTGCGATGACATCTCGAGTTGTCTATGCAACACTAGAGATGGTCCCTATTTTAGCGATGACATCTCTAGTTGTCTGTGCATCACTAGCGATGGTCCCTATTTTAGCGATGACATCTCTAGTTGTTAGTGTAACACTTGCGATGATTCCTGTAAAGTTGTTTTTATAACTTTACCTCCTAAATTCATCAATCTTTCTTATCCCCTATTGTTTCTTGTCTCTCACTAGCTTGTTTTAATTGCTTTTGGTCAGAGTACTGTCTCTTTGATTTCATTGAGTGAGTCTTGTGTTTTTTGACCATGTGACCTAGCAGTTTAGAATTTTCATCAAGAAACCATTTGCTTGGGTTACTTGTCTGTTCAAGGTTCATCCACAACCATCTTGTGATTTGCTTGAGGCTCTTTCGCTACTTGTTTTTTTGCTGGTTGATTTCTAGTGTCGATTATTGAACCAATTTTTTATGTTGATTTGATTTCTTCACTACCAAGCATAGATCACAATTGTTTGGATCGATCGGTTCACACTTGATTGTTTTCTTCTTCGAAATTGAAGCATTAAAAATCAAAAGTTTCCATTCATTTAGCATACAAAAGTGAAAGTACATTTGCATTACGAATTTTCATGTTTGAAAAATTGGGAAGTGAATTTTAAATCTTTCATTAGTAGTATCGATGCATCATGAGATTAGTGTATTGATGCATTGTGTTTCTTAGTGTTTGCATTCGCTTGTCTTGGTTTTCTTGGTTTGGGAATGATCTCTCTACCCTCCTGTAGGTAGGTGTTCATTGAAGTAAAAAGATGTTTTACTCATTCTAGCTGCATCCTAGGTTCTTTGATATACATACGATAGGGCCTGAAAACTGAAACATAATTCAAGATCAACCTTAAAACGAACTGAATAAATCTAACAACACATTGGAACATAACGCTCATTATTTAGAGGTCTAGGCTAGAGATGTTCCCTGGCGTCATTAAACCTAGTCACTATTGTTCTCACTCAAGGTTGGGTGATTCCTACTTCTGTGACTCAATAGCAGTCTAGTACAGAATTGTACTCCCACATACCGTCGAGTATATATTGGGAGACCCCATTAGGTTATCATCCTATATCCTTAGGAAGCCATGCTTGCCGCCTTGCAAACCGTAACGTACTGAACACAACATTTGGGAAGATTGACTGCTGTACGAAAAGTCCTTGGTTTTCATATGACTGCCAAGGTGTATATGCAATTTTACGGGTTGTTTGGTAAAACTTTTGCCTAGTCTCTAGAGTAGTCACTTTCGTTCCTTTTCGGACTCCTTAGAAGAAAAGGTCCATCTGAGCACTTGTCCTTTCAGGATCATTAAACCTCGAAAGAGATAGAGTCACCTTTTCGTCCTTTTCTCGACTCTTGAAACATGAAAAGGTCAAGTTTTGTTCTTGCGTCATAAAATTTACTGCCCACGAAATATTCCTGGTAAAAGTTTGAGTTCTTGGTTGTGAGAAGAGTGTTTTTTAGGCTCGTTCTCGATGGCAACATTCCCTGAGTCTACTGGCCAAGGTTTTCCCCCAAATGGAGATCCTGGTCCGTTTCCTTCAATTGGACATGTTGGTGCTCCGTATATGGCAACATTGTCTTTGCCTGGGTTAACCATCGGTTTTCCCGTGTGGTTGTTTTCAACCTCGGTGGTCCCGAGCGTCATGACTCCTATTCCACCGTCTTCTTCATCTGAACCATGGCATGATGATTCCAAGGTTGAGCCTATGCCTTCTTCCCTATTTCTTCCTCCTCCTCTCCTCCTTCGCCTGGTGAAAGTTTCACCTCTAGTAACCAGGAGACTAAGAAGAAGAAGAAGAAGATGAAGATGAAGAATAAGTTCGATAAGCATGAGGCCACCTATGCAGCTACTGCTCTAAGTACATCTTAGGTCAGACCACCTTCTGCCCCTCCACGGAAGGTTAAGTTTCCTTGTAAATTGTGCAAGGGTGACCATCTTCTTCGTGATTGTCCTAGCATTCCTAGGATCTTAGAAGTATGGTCTCGCGATCCAGCTCATCCCTCATCATCCTCTAAACCTCATGGCAATGCTACCCCATAAACTGGCAATGCTAAGAAGAAAGGGAAGATTCGATTCCCCTGTAGGCTATGTGAAGGCATCCATCCCCTTCACCTTTGTCTGCTCATGGATAAAGCTTCCACCATTTTGGAAAGTCTTACAGCTTCTTCAACCCGATTTCCTGTACGTTATCAGAGGCTCTCTTCAGACCCTCTCCCCATCGACCAAGAGATTGACTTAGATTCTTCTCTTGCCCGTCCTCTTTCCGAACCTGGCTGTGCTAGGCCTGTTCCCGACCAACCATTGGTCAGAGAGAGTGTCGACTTGGGCTCACCACCTGTTGATCACTCTGTTTCGGAAGAGCGGCATGCTCATGTTCTTCTCATCTCGTCAGATTCTCCTGAGTCTGAAAACGACCCTCCTATCCCTACTGGTCAAGAGGGTCCTTCTTCGGTTCCTGTAGAACAAGGGGGCAATCATACAATTCCCCCACCAAGTAGTTCGGTCGTTTCCTTCAACTGGATTCATTTGACTGCATTCCACCTTCCATCCCATGTTCCTGTTCAAATTACAATACATGCCTATGATAAAGCAGTACCTGGCACTGTCTTAGATGAGGGTGCATCTGTCAGTCTTATGCCTTCCACTACTTGGCAAGCTTTGGGCTCCCAACAGCTTGTGCTGGTTGCATAGAATCTGTTAGCATTTGACAGAGGAACCGGTCAACCGCTAGGGATCCTTCTGAAGTTCCCTGTTACTTTGGGAGGCAAAACCGTCTATATATACGTACTGATTGTCCAAGGTGCTTTAGATTTCAGTCTTCTCCTTGGCTGTGACTATGTTTATGCCATGGGGGCCCGTGTCTCTTCAATTTTTCGTGTGGTTTCTTTTCCACACGACGGAGGAGTGGTGACCATAGATCAATTATCGTTCTTTAGTCCCCTGGTGCCTCCTGCGCAGTTTTCATCCCCTCTTGGTTCTTGCTCGCAAGTAGTACCTTCTTTGCCACAAGTCAATTATGTGGCTACCAGTTCCGTCTCCGCTTCTGTTGATGATCATACAGATGGTCTTGTACATCATGTACTGGGGGCATTGGAATCCGATCTGTCATTAGTGCCTTATTACATGTGTTCCTCCCAGAGTGCATCCCTTCCATCCCACGAAGACCTCTTGGGAGCGATGTTCTCATATGGCCAATGAAACCGGGTGTCCCAAGGATAGTTTTGATCTCGTGTCGACCTCGTTAAAAAATGAAACAAGGTGTACGAGGATAGTTTGTTCCTGTCTCAACCTCATTAAAAAATGAAACCGGGTGTCCCGAGGATAGTTCTGATCTTGTAGACCTCGTTAAAAAATGAAACAAGGAGTTACGAGGATAGTTTGTTCCTGTATCAACCTCATTAAAAAAATGAAACCGGGTGTCACGAGCATAGTTCCTTGTTTTGTGTCAAGCTCGTTAAAAAATGAACCAAGGGTTATGAGGATAGTTCTTTTACTATGTCAACCTCATTAAAAAAATTAAACAACTCCCTTTCCAAATCGAGTCTTGCTTAAGATCTCATAAAATCCAAGTCGAGTCTTTCCAAGATCTCGAAAGTGAACCTTCATTCCATCCACCTCGTTGAATGCAATGAAGCTTGGGGGGCATGTACCTCGATTTGTGTCATTATGCTAGGGGGCATGCGAACTCATAACAAGCATAGTTTTTTGTTTCAAGCTTGTGTAAACATGAAACCAAATCCAAGCAGAGTTCTTCATGGTTCAAGCTTGTGTAAAAATGAACCCATACCTGATTTACATCTCGTGATTGCCATTTATCCACTAAATTCTACTAGATGAGCCTTGGTTTTTCATTCCATTGCCACCATCTCTTTGGCCGATCATATGCTTTCACTTGGTTGTTTTTCCTTCCTGAGGAACCACAGTGATGAGTGGTTTTTTTAGCCAGCCTATTGACCATTACATGTTTTAAGCTGTTCCACCATTGCCAGAACCAGTTGATATCCTTTATACCACTTGTTACTCCAGCACGAGTCTCCTTTAAGCTCTTTTCTGACTCATAAAATATGAAAAGATAGCTGAGTTGTCCCTTTCGACTCGTTAAATGAAATAAGGGGCAGTCTGCTTTAAGCTCTTTTCCGACCGTATAAACATGAAAAGGTTTCCAGGCTTTTGTCGTTTCAGGCTCGTTATCGGTTACAAAACGATGTGTCTTTGATCACTTTTCTACTTTTTCGGGTCAAGATCACTAATCACGAAAAGTACTCCTTGATCGCAATGGTCAAGCGGTTCTTTCGAGTATCGTTTTATACTTTTTTGAGCTCGAGAGACACAACTTTATGAAAAAGGACCCCCTTGGAGTTTTCTTTTCCATGTCTTTTTCAAACTCCCTAAACATGAAAAAGACTCCGAGTTTTGCCTATGTCAGACTCGTTAAACCCTGACAACATTGGACTCGTCACCATGATGAGACTCGAGCTTCTCCTCCCTAGGGCTCGTTAAACTATGACTAGGTTGGATTCGACCGAAGGTCGAACTTATATTACAAGCACATGCTATCCCCTTCACGCTTGTTTTCAAAAATAATTGGGGTACTCACCAGCAATGGTGGGGGGGAATTTGGAAATCATCGTTGATTGTCTATGGTAGATAGTCACTCTTGAACATCGACACTTCTGCTTCTTGTCAGGTTGGGACATCCATACATCGTCATTTGGCCTTCCGCGGGTTTGGGTTGTCATTTAGCCTCATTCCATCTAACTCATGATGTCTCCATTAAAGCTTCTGACCCTTTGGTACTTGAATGCTGCCACCCTCTAGAGTCGTCTCACCGACATGTTCAAGAGTATAATCCTTCTACAATTTACATCCTTGCCTTTTCCTCTGATACTTTGTTTCACCATCTACTGCTTGTTCCTTTTCTTGTGTCATTGACGAGGGAAACATTATGGCCCTCCTGCGATAGGTCGTCTCCTGTCGACATCAACTCATTATCCAGGAGATTGATCCAGAGATCCCTTTGGTACCTTGGAGCTTGCATGCCTCAATGGCAAGTTCTTCGTGCCTAACGATCGAATTACATCATTGGTCGTCGATTGGGTGATTCCACGAGTGTTCGACTTCAGGTCATTTTTCAAAAAAAATTGGGGTACTCGCTAGCAATGGTGGGGGAAAATTTGGAAATCATCGTTGAATGTCTATGGCAGCTAGTCACTCTTGAACATCGACACTTCTGCTTCTTGTTGGGTTGGGACATCCATACATTGTCATTTGGCCTTCCGCGGGTTTGGGTTGTCATTTAGCCTCATTCCATCTGACTCATGTTGTCTCCATTAAAGCCTTTGACCCTTTGGTACCTGAATGTTGCCACCCTCCAGAGTTGTGTCGCCGACATGTTCAAGAGTATAATCCTTCTGCAGTTTACATCCTTACCTTTTCCTCTAATACTCTGTTTCACCATCTACCGCTTGTTCCTTGTCTCATGTCGTTGATGGGGGAAACATTATGGCCCTCCTGCGATAGGTCGTCTCCTGTCGACATCAACTCATTATCCTGGAGATTGATCCAGAGATCCCTTTGGTACCTTGGAGCTTGCATGCCTCAATGGCAAGTTCTTCATGCCTGAGATCGACTTACATCATTGGTCGCCGATTGGGTGATTCCACAAGTGTTCGGCTTCCGTTTATTCTTCACACTTCGTGGATTGTACTGGATAGTACCTTGAGAACCATTGGCATTATTGGTGGTTTCTCTCATGCTTGTTAATGGTTTACATCATCGACTGGTAATCAAGCGATTTTCTATCATGCTTGACTTCAGCACCTCTATTCGCATGTTAGAATTTCTACTATGATTGCTTGGGTTCAAGACCCCAAACTCAGATCACACATGTTCGAGCTACGTGGATTGTTTCATGATTACATGAATCACTGATGGATGGCTGCGACCATGCCTGAGTCTTCATGGGTGGCTGCGACCATACCTTTATCATTATCATGGTCTTATTAGCTGGATGGATGCATCCATACCATAGACCTAGTTCATATGTCTTTTGGATGGGTGCATCCATGCCTAGACTACATGTAGTTCACTATCAGAGATATCAGTTGGACTTGCACCTGTAGGTTCTTCTAGATGGTGTTCCGGCTCAGTCAGTTTTGTAAAGCATTTCACCCCTCCCACTCTCTCAGGCTTCATGCCTTAGGGGGCATCTGTTACACAGTAATTTTTCACTGCCTTCACTCCCAGTCCATCTACTATGTCATGTGTCCAAGTCAAACATGCTCATGTTGAACAAATGCTCTCTTATACTGCCAATTGACCCACTTTTCCTAAGTTATCTACCTCATCATGACTATGGGCTTAATAAACACGTTGAAAGGCGCTCCTAAACATTCCAACTGCGTTGCCAGCGCAGAAGTACATCTGATTCCTGCAATGGTCCAATTTCATACTCCAGCACGAGGTTCCTTATTCTCTTCAGCGATGATCTGACTAGTTGCATTGCTCATTAGTGATGTCAACGCTGAAGCTCTATGATGTACCCGCAATGATCTAGATTGGGGGAATTTGTTCCAACAATCGGCCTTCTGGATGACTCCAGACCTGGTTGTTGGCATAGGTTGTGTCACCCTTCCTTCCCTAGCATGGCAGTTCCATCAATTGTGCTACCTTCCTTGGTGATAAGCTCTCTCTTCCACCTCTCATGGAGACTCCTTCTCCTATTTAGACACTCACCTTTGTTATGATCAGCTAGTTGCTAGTTGGTAAATTCTTGGATTGAGCAGTGTTGTTAGTGCTTTTAATAGATAGTTGGTGTGAGTGTGAACTAGTGTGAGAGTGTTGATAGCTTGTGGAAGGTTGTGAAGTTCCCTTGATTTCATGCAAAACTTGTGAGTGAGAGAGAGACCTTTGTATGTTGGGAGATCCATCTTCAAAGAGTGAATGCTTGAAGAACGTGCTGGTTGGATTCCTCTGAGAAGGCTTGTAATGTCAAGACTTTGGTTGTAAGCTTGCACCTATTTCATTAATATTGAAATCAATGATGTTTTCCTATGTCTTGTATGTAATGTACTTGATAGCTCATGACTTCTTGACTTTGTGAGTAAATAGTTCATTGTTGTTTCCGTTTACGTGCTTTGTTGTGTTTCATTTGCTTTGTTTCAGGTTGATCACTCAGTTAGGAGAAGGAAGCGAAAGCTGGAGCAGCACAACGGAACTCCATCGACCACCGGTTGAGGTAGGCCTCCAACTTTGACTATTTAAGGAAAGTTATTATTGATATGTCCTTGTTTATGACTAGACCCACTCTAGGGCTAGAGGGGTTGCCTCTATCCACAGAGGGAACACTTTCTTGCATCACATGGACTCCTCAAGAATGTCATTTGGACACTTGAGCAAGGAGAAAATTTGATTTTCCAAAGGTCACTCCAAAAACGTTGGGTGTCTCTGACAAAAGCGCAACAACAACTTGCAGATCACTTTTGGATGTCTTCCACTAATCCAAATCATGATCTGAAGGTACCATTGGAAATATTAGGATGTTGGCTACACAATAGAGTCCTTAATCATTGCCAATACCTGCTCCAAATCCCTAAAAAACTATCTTGAAGCCACGTTGTCTAGAAGTGTAACAACTCTCCCGTTACAAGTGTAGTTTGGGAATTTCTCTTAAATCATAATACCTGTGCATAAACTGAAGGAGGTTTTTGTTCCTTGGACTATAATTGACAAAAAAGTCTTTCAATTTTGAAAAATTCTTCCCCATTTGGTCATAAACATATTTTGAAGAAAAAATGTCCCTATGAGAAATGATGAGACGAGGTAGTGTACTGGAGCATTGTCTTATTTGAAATAAAACATTACCTTTACCTTTATTTTTCTTTCCCTAAGTTGGTAACTCCCTTTACCCAGTGAATCACATGATGGACATGTTTTTGTTTTGACATATGATATCATGATGACACATGGAGTGAAACCCTAGACCATGACCTAAAATGAGGAATTTAACCATTTCATGACCCAAGACACTTAAATGAAGATATGACACCTCGAAGAAGATAATGACCATGATGAGTGATGAAGACCATGAGTAAGTGAAGGGAGCATAAATGACCTAAAGACAATAACTAGTGACCAAATTTTTATTTGAATATTCATTGAAATGACAAAAAATTGACTTGATACCCTAACAACACCTTTTAGGAACATATTTGATCACTGGTGACAAGATGAACTGACTGACACTAACATTGGCTCCAGCTGGGGATGGCAGCTCCTTGGAGATGTTAAGAACACTGTAGACCAAGTAGCCTTGTTTCATTGGGCATGGAGTCACAATAAAAATACCAAACTCAAAAACTGAAAACTAACTGACTAACTAACTTTGACAAACAATAAACAAAACAAACTGACTGAACTTACTTATGGCAGCAGACCATCGAGATCTTAGGGCCTTCACCTCGGGCTTCAAATCTTGATGATAACTGCCCACCTACTGAAGATGTATACACAATCATGTGTAATGATCCCTCCAATGTAACCAATCCATCAAATGGCTACTTATTTGAATCAAGCTCATACTTTCCTTGAGCAAGCAGAAAAAACAAAAGCTAGGCCACTCCAAGTGTCCACTGAACATGTGCTCATGATCCATAAATACAAGAAAAATCATCTTCCCAGATGGCTGCAACAAATCTATGTAAGGATCCTTAAAATTTTGAAATGTTACCTTGTCTTGAAATCTGGCAAAGGTACAAGTACTCCTTTCATTTTGATCTGAAAGAATACTTGGTTTTTGATCCATAGGAAGGCATAGGGAAGTATGAATTTTTGCTGCCTGAGTGTTGGTTGTAAATTCCTCAAGCATGAGAAACTCTTCTTCTATCTCTAGCATAATATCTATCTCAGACTCATACTATTCCAATTCATAGTCTAAATCATCCTTGAACAGAACACAGCCTTCAAGATTATTAAACATGTCAACCCTATCCTCTTCATGAAAGAAAACAATCCCTGTTAGTTGATCTCCTTGCAGGAAATCTACATCAAAAATTGTCTTACTCACAATAACTTCCTGTATAGTTTCATCAGTCTCATGATTGTCATCATTTAAAACCAGATTTTCATTTTCAATAATGGAAGAAATTTCTCTTACACATTCTTGACTGTGAGAGCACTGTAAACCCGCCTTAACTTGGGTTGTAACATGGTTTTTCAAGAGATGATCTATTTCATCTTCAGATAGAGAAGAACACTGAGTTTTATAGAAATCAACATTAGCTTGGTGATTTTCCTTTTCAAAATCTGGAATAGGCCTTTCTCTATTTTGATTCCAATCTACTTCATTCAAGGAGGAAGTTGCTAATTCTTGTTGGGAGGAAAAATCACAAAGGGCTTCTAATATATCTTCTTCCATGCATTCTTCATCCCCATATGAATTTTCAAGAAAATTAATGAAACTTTTAGAAATATCACAACATCTATCCATCATTGATAAGGAAAAAGTGTAGCTTTGATAATGTTGAAAGAAAACTGAATGAAAATCCTTTAGAGAATATAAACTAGCAGATGGTTTACTCTCATGCCATTTCCTCGCTATTTCCTCCAAGGTAGCCATGAAGATCTTCATCAAACAATCTTCAGGAAACTTAGTCTTTAATCTGTGAATATGAAAATGAAATTTGACCAAGTGGAAACTAGCATCTTCTCCATCCCGACCTTTAAACATTGGCAGCCTAGTTTGCCAATCTATGCAAGGAATACGATTCAGAAAACTAGGAATGTGAGCTTGATTCATAGGAACATAGCTTTGAGCAGTTGAATCCATTTTGAAAATAATTAAGTCACCAAGAAGTTCTTCAAACTACGATTTTTTGAGCAGTGGAGTCACCATGAAAATTCTAAACCTTTGGATTCTTTGACACTGGAGTCGCCAAGTTAAAGATGCACAACCTTTCTTGTGTTTGATCACTATTCACCATCAACAATTAGATCTAATCCTTGTCGTTCTTTCCCAGGGAAGATATGATCTTTCGTTCCCCGGCATTGACACCAAAAATGTTATCCTCTACAATTTCCTAGGCTAAGGAGGAGATCGAAAAAGGTAACCTCTAACCACTTTTAGTTACATCGTGAGTTTTTACTTTGACCAATTCAAACTAAAAACTAGGAAATTACACAATGAAATTTTAAATAAAAACTCAGAAATTTGTAGAAGCACAGTGCCAACTTTGAGCCCACTTTAAGGTGTCTTCCTGAAGTCCAAATTGAGATCTAAGAGAACGATCAACTGTCCTTTCCTGTCTAGTTTCCAGAACACCTTGAATTTTTTTAAATGACCCATGGAAAGGCCTTCAAAAATTCATTCTCCCAAGGTCACTAGAAGCGCAGCACCTGTCAAAAATAGTAGCAGAATGATGATTTTTGACCCATTTTTCTCCTTTTTCTCAAAATTTGAGTCATTTATGAGAAATATGATGAAATTTGTTTTGAGAGGAGGTCATTAGCTTTCCAAAAATGCAAGCCACTTGTCATTTGTATCCCTAAGGAAAAAAACGTAGCGCCAAGGCATTGTGCTTTTATGACTAACCCAATTTCTGAATTTGGCACCAAAATTCTCAAAAAACCAAAAATGCTCAGAAAACCTTCAAAATTGGTCATGAAGTGAAAAATGAGGTATGTCATGCCCTCATGAATTCTTCAGAAAGCATCTCCAAGTCATCCCTCTCATTTTTGTCCTTTAGGGTTTCCTTTAATGTATTTTTCAACTGCTTGAGCTTGGTGTTACATATCATGTTTCTGGTTTGATAATGATGTGCCATGTACCTCAATAGTTGATTATCTTTGTTGGATTTGTCAAGAAGTTGTTCTAAGTGGACATTGACCTTATTTAGCCAATATTGTTTATCCTCATTGA
The DNA here is from genome assembly GCA_000404065.3 of Pinus taeda. Classification (NCBI taxonomy): domain Eukaryota; kingdom Viridiplantae; phylum Streptophyta; class Pinopsida; order Pinales; family Pinaceae; genus Pinus; species Pinus taeda. Next base: position 138,453 of record APFE030029022.1, read on the forward strand.
TCTCCAAGGCAATTATGTCCTCCATGTCTAGGTCTTCATCTAGCAGATTATGTCCTTTCTCCTTCTTCAAATCCTTTTTGAGTCCCTTGGTCCTTGGCATCTTTTTCCTAACTTGTTTTTTAGTTTCCTCATGTTCACTAGGCTCTAACACTGCTTTCCCTTTGCCTCCTTTCTGTAGTACCTTGGATTACTCTTTCCCCATAATGAGTTGTTTAGTCTTAAGCTGACTATTCTCTTGTTCAAGGAAGGAAATGATGAAATGAGGGAGTTAGGGAAGGGAGATGATGATAGAGAAATTTTGGGAGATGGATAGGGGTGGTAGAAAACTTAGGAAGTTTGAATGGATTGAAATGAGAGAGAGAGATGAGTAGGAGAATTTAAAAACATTCCGTCTAGGAAATTGTCCAAAATGATAGGCATGAGCTAGGGTTTCTATAAAGGAGAGGTAATCTGAGGGTAAATGAGCTGATTAGTGAATGATAGGGTGATTTATACATGTACAGAGGTATGAGAAGACAAATTTAAAAGTTAATAATTTCAAAACTAACAAAACCCATCATTTTTACTAGCCTTGCAACATGAAATTTCACATAAACACTAAATGAAGAAAACTCGCATTTGTAGTTGCTTTGCCAAAGGAAAAAACGTGAGTTAGATGATGATACTTACTTGTAGAATAGCTTATAAGAGAAAAATAATAGGAAAGCAAGATTTAATTTGAAGTTTGGGTGAGTTTTGCCAATTTTTGGGTCACTCTGTCCTAAGCACAGTGCCATTGGCAGAAGTGCAATGCCAAAGAGCAGCGCAGTTCATGGAAGCGTAGTGCCACCTCCAGAAGCACAGCATAGTTCATAGAAGTGTAGTGCCAACTTGTAACCCACTTTTGAAGGCCTTAAACTGCTCCAAATTGTGAACTTGATAGCTCGTTGGAAAAATATTGAAGTCTGATACAATATGGATTCCTCAACAATGTCATTTGGACACTCGAGTAGGGAGGAAAAAATATTTTTCCAAGGTCACTCCAAAAACGCAGGGTGTCTTTGAGAAAAGCATAGCACCAACTTGTAGAGCACCTTTGGATGCCTTCCACTAATCCAAATCATGATCTGAAGGTACCATTGGAAAGCTTAGGATGTCTGCTACACAATAGAGTCCTTAAGCACTGCCAACACCTGCTCCAAATCCCTGAAAAACTATATTGAATTCAAGTTGTCCACAAGTGTAACAACTCTCCCGTTGCAAGTGTAGTTTGGGCATTTCTCTCAAATAAAAATACCTGTGCATAAAATAAAGGATTTTTTTGTTCCTTGGACTATAATGACAAAAACCTCTTTCAATCTTATAAAATTCTTCTCCATTTGGTCAGAAACATATTTTGAAGAAAAAATGTCCCTATGAGAAATGATGAGACCAGGTAATGTACTGGAGCATTGTCTTATTTGAAATAAACATTACCTCTACATTTGTTTTGCTTTCCCTAAGCTGCTAACTCCCTTTACCCATTGAATCACATGATGGACATGTTTTTGTTTTCACATATGGTATCATGATGACACATGGAGTGAAACCCTAGACCATGACCTAAAATGAGGAATTTAACCATTTCATTACCCAAGACACTTAAATGAAGATATGATACCTCGAAGAAGACAATGACCATGATGAGTGATGAAGACCATCAGTAAGTGAAGGGATAAGTAGTGACCTAGACACAACAGCTAGTGACCAGATTTTTATTTGAAGATTCATTGAAATGACAAAAATTTGATTTGACACCCTAACAACACCTTGTAAGAGCATATTTGATCATTAATTACAAGTTGAATTGACTGACACTAACAGAGTCCACACAATGGGATATTCGTGCTTCCAAGTAGGTTCGTTATCCACTAATTTGGACAGCCACTCATGTAATTCGCAAGGGAATGCCGAAAATAAAACTTCGTGTACTTCTGTGTAGAGATACCACTATAACCACTTTTCTTTTGACAAGCACGGATTCAGATTCTCCTGAGCTGCAAACTCGTGCAACTTCAGATCTATCCACTTCTCGATTTCCTTCTTAGTTGGTATCCACTTATGCCACATCACACATCCCTCAGATAGAGCTCAGTCCCGGCAACGGAACCATTTGTTGGATTGAGAGGGCTTGGACCCAAGTTCAAAGTTAGATCCACTAACCAACAAAACCCTACACTGTTGGTGCACTAAGATGTCTTTTTAAAGGAAATCTCAATTCCTACGTTAATTGTCAACCCAAGGCAAGTCTTTTTATTTCAAGAGTGTCAGCACTATATACGCAGTGAGTTCAGATGTTAACTAATAAAAAATCATTGCAATTTCTAATGACTATCTTTTCAAACTCAATCCAAACAATTCTGAAAGAAGTAACTATGAAAGAAATTTGTATCATACTTTGTGATTCTACTTAACCTATCATGAAAGTAAATGAATCTGAATACAACTATAAAGAATCACACTTGGCAGTCTTAAATGGAATTCAAACTAACTCACTCAATCATTAAAGAGAACTACGGCAATTGAATAGCAAATGATAATTGAACAGCAAATCCCAATTGAACAGTAACTGATAATTGACCAGCAAATGATAATAAAACAACAAATGATATCTGAATAGAAAATAACTATATTGCGGAAAGCGATCAATTCTATCTCTAAAATCTATGATAACATTACTTGGAATGAATCAGCGATCTAATGTTGGCACTAAAATAACCTATCCAACCAAAATTATTACTCATATATAACACACGGCTAAATTTGAATCTCAAATGAACAGCAAAAGAAAATCAAATTGACAATCCTCACGATAATCAAAATGATATTATCTTAACATTAACAAATAGTAAAGAATAAAATAGAAAATATTATAGCATAGGCAAAGTAGTAGATCTTCTCTTGACTGGGCCCAGAGTCGCTAGAAGTCTCTGCTATGAGATACTCAGAATATAATTATGATTTAAACGCAATCTTCTTCATTAAAATGAATAACAAAGTTATAGCATCACCAAAGTAATAGTATTATAGGTCCAAAAGAATAATTATAAACGGTGAATTTTTGAACTAGTCATGTAGTTTGCCTTTTAGTTTTATATATAACAATTAGAAAATTAAATAGATAAAATTGAATCCTCGGGATTAGGGGATCCTAAGGATTTCACAATACTCGATCTGATTTTGTCATAAAATAGCATTGGTCTACCCGATCTTCCATTGTCCTGCCTTGCCTCCGACGTTGTCTTTTTCCTTTATGAGATGATGTTGTTCTATTGATTGAATAGCTATCGTCCAATTCATGTCTTATGCACATAAAGATAGTAAAAATCAGTTTTTCCTGCTTAGATTTGTCTAATTTGTTATTGATTACTTTTAGCCAACTTTACCTATTATTTCCTCTACTTTTACCCATAAACAAAGATAATCATGTGAGGACGAGTGCTAGATAAAGCTATTACCAAGGAGAAAACATACCTTTTTCTTGACCTAACATACTCCCCAGCTTACCTTGTTGCATGTCCTCATGCAATTAAATGGTTTAGGTGTAGCTGGGTTAGGGAATAGGTAGGGTATACCTCCTCCATATAAATTATGAAGCCATTTTTCTTCTTAAGTACAGTGAAAGCCTAGTTTAATTCTTGATCCTTCAAGTTGTAGTCACTGTGATACTTATCTAGAGGATACCATATGATTAGTGTTCTATACCGACATCCTATCCATTCAGGCCCCATGGTTAAGACCATGTTACTATATTTATGGAAACGAGAGGAGGCAGATTTAAAGTTCCATTATCCAAATGGTTCTCGATTTCTAACAATATTGTTGGAGACCTCCCACCTTTTTCTCAATGCAAACAAGGCTTCACCCTTGATCTCTTGGAAGTATTGCTTTCCATCTTGTATAATATCTATGTGGAATGGCCCTAATTGGTCTACAACACCAGCTCACTTCATAAATTGCTTGTGCCTGACAGAGAGATGTAGGGGTTTTGTAGGTTCCCCCCTAACCCATAGGTCGATTCCATATTCATGCTTTCTAAAAGTATTGTGAGCCTTGGCCCACCTGAGTTGGTTAGTAGCAAAAGAAAGAAATGCATGGAATTGGACATCCTCTATAAAGGGTCCAGGGTTGCTATCTCTGTCATCTTCCAAAAATAAATTGTGCATGTAAAGTTCACAAAGGAGGCGTTGTACCTGCTCATTCTACTCTCTGAAGTGCTTGACAAAGTCCAGGGTAGTTTCGATTTCCATAGACTTTCCAACCTTAACAGCTTTGATTTTCAGCAGGAAGTACCTTTTGATGAGGAATAATGCATAGTTTGTAGTAGGAACTCTGCATGATAGGGTGTCTGAATAAAGAGAGCAGGCAGTCTCCAACAGCGCTTTAGCCTTTTGTAAATTGTCCTGTGCTTTCTCAACATTTTTCTTCTCGTCTTTGTACTGAGCAAAGGTCTCATCCTTAGTAGCTGTGAGTGCCTCAAACATTTTCCTTAGTTCTCGATGTATACGTAGGGGCACGACTTCGTCTTTGTGTTGATTTAATTCCTATTGAACGTTCAGCAGTTAATTCTACAGTCTCCTAATAAATGCCTCCCTTACTAAGGGAATGTAAGTAGGTGTCTCCTCTGTTTGGGCTTCATTATCTTGTGTCTCCGTAGGCTCAGTTTGGACAACGACCTTGGTTGTTTCTTGAATTATTCAAAAATCAATTGGGATGCTTTCTTCAGCATCAATCTAAACAGAAACGTTCACAGTAGGGTTGTCTGTTTGGGTCTACTGTGAGAAAACACAGGGGTCTTCAGTCTACATTTCAGTGTCCTCTAGAAGACATGGCTCTGTCTGTGTTTCCTTTGAATAGACCAAAAGAATCTCAGTTTGGGTTTTAGCATCTTTTCCAGAACAATGCTCTGCCTATGTTCCTGTGGTCTCCATTTCCACTTTCAATTTTTTGGCTTTGATTGCTTCTTTTAACCACTGTCTAAGCTACCCAATTATTCTCTTCTGTTTTCTATACTTTTTAAGCATTTTTTTGAGCATGTCCTTGTAGGACTTCTTTATTCTGGGACTTCCAACCGGCAGTGGTGCAACTGCATTTTCCTCAAGTTCATGCTCAGGTGGTATTGTGTCATCATCTAGGAGGGTTTCAATTGGAATTGTATCTCCCGATGGAGCTTCACCTTCTGGCTCTTCTTTTTCATGAATTTTTCTCTTAGGAGACCCCAATAAAATGGTGTCTCCTGAGCATTTATCATTCCCTAGGTTTTCTTCTGGGTATGCCTCGTCCTCAAGGGACTTAAAATTTATAGTATTACCTGGTTGATTTTCATCTGCCAGAGTTTCATCTGTAGGATTTTATTTAGTTGGGGGGTCCACTGGACCAGTATCTGTTGTCTGGTTTTCTTCTTTAATGGCTTCCTCTTCATGCACCTTGGATTCAAGGGGATTTTCCATAGAAGGGATTGGTTCCCTCTGTTCTTCCAAGAAATCAGTAAATGGCAGGGTTTGATCATTATGAGGGCTATCAGCAAAGACAAACTGGTTGGGGGTACAATTTTGTCCTTCAACACTCTTAGATTGTTCTCTTCCCTCACCAAATATCCCCATGTTTTCCAATACCCTAGCCACCTCTTCCTCATAGTCTTGCAAAGGGGAATTTTGTGGACTTGGAGGTGGTGTGTGAGATGGCCCAGCCTCATTTGTTTGAATTGGGGTATATCGTTGGGACCTCACCTACACAGAGCGCCTACATTTGGCTGGGTCCAAGGGCATAGAGGAATTCTTTCTTTTCAGTGTCCTTCTCGGACCTGGGGTTCTTGGCCCTTGTTGTTCTGTTGCTGGGTTTTCTAGAGGTGGGGCTAGAGTAGGATTTTCAATATTTTCCCAGGTTAGCTATTGCTGGGCCAATCCGTGCATGATAATCAATTTTATCAGTCCATGATGACTGATGACTGTGTGTGGGTCTTTATCTTTCCTAACTCAATGAGCGACATCATGAAATAGGGAATTCAAATAAAACAAAAAATTAACTGAAATTTTCTATTTTAGGATGGCTAACAATTTGAGTTAGTGGGGCTTTACCACATCCTAACAACCGTTGAATGTGATGTACCATTACACAATGACTTCCAATTCCTGTCATGGTTGTCTTAATGTTGAAGGGTGAATCCCTTTCACTGTTTGCACCAATTGCTCGCCTGGGTCCTAGAACACTATGAGCGCATTGTGCAGAAGGATGTGCTTGTCTATCCACTTTTTTCCCTCAGTCGGAAGTCCAGTGACTTCAGCTATGACTGCTTCAGAGGTTGTTATGTCCCTACCTCTTACTGTGGTGCTGCCATTCTACAAATTCTGCAAGAATTCGTGTCATTTCTTCGTGAAATCCTTGCAATTTATTCAGATATTGTAGCTAGTCGGCGCGCTCGAGAATTGCATGAGCCTGGTCCGATACCATGAGCATTGTGGTTCATTTCGAATAGCTCTACCTCCCACGGATGTTGTTTTCCTGTGATTGGTTCACTCGTATGGACTTCTCTTGCACTTTCGTAGTTTAGAACAGTAGCAAAGAACGTTAAAGAAATTAACAGGAAAATGACATTATTTCGGGAATTAACAACATATATTGTCAAGTCATGATCCAAGTCGCTCCAGAGACACACACAGGACAAAGAGGGCTTATGAATGCTCAAAAATCAGAGTGTATGGATTATGCTCAAACTAGGTTCATGTTAAAGATCTCGTCGTCGTGATCACAGTGGTGTGAACGGTTTGTCAAACCGAGTCCATATGCGAAAGTTAGAAGTAGTCAAAGTTCAGGTTGACTTTGATGATTGGGCAAGCTTAAGGAGGCTACAATTTGGACAAAATCTGGCCACTAGATTTCGGCCAACTTGGGCCAGATTCCGGGCGAAATTGTTGCCTCGTTAAAAAGACTCCTTCGGTCCAAATTTCGGATTTTCAAAAACAGCCATCTTGCTTTTTTTTTAAACAAAAAATATATAATTTTGGGGTGGCGGGCCACCAACCCCACCACCCCCACATATCCAGATATTAAAATATATTATTTTATGGGCCGACGGGCCATGACCCCTGCAGACCCTCCCTCAACCCTGCAGCCTTAACAAAATTGTGTTAAAAAAAAGTGGCTCGGCATCCATCACCCCACCGAGTCCTCCAACAAACACCGCACTATATACATGGCATTAAATGGGGTGGCCACAGGCCACCTCTGGTGGACCCGGCCCACATCCCCAAACTTGACCACATGCCATGAGTTAATGCGGGGTCGGTGGGGATTCAACCCACCCAGCCCACATGGGCCAGCCCCCACAGAGCGGCCCCATGTACAACAAAACAAAACAAATGGCCCAAATAAATGTGGCCAACCAATTAATACATGTGTGCCAACACTCAATGCAGTCTGTAGGAGTTAAGGGGCGGGCCGCCCTATGTGGACCCAACCCTGCTCCAAAAATAATGCTACGGTTTCAAAAAAAAAAAAAAATCGGGAAATCTTGACCAATGTGTTAAACGACTTCTTTGGTTTATCCGCCCTCCAAACTTAATAAACATTCATTTCACTAGTGCGCCGAGGCAGATAGAGGAACCAGGAGCGGGCACGAAAAATGAGGCAAAGTCATTTTTTTATTAATTTTTAATCCAAGTGGAACCATGACTGAGCAAAAATTCCAAGAGGGTGAAATTTTCGCAGTGTCAAAATTGGGCAAACGTTATGTCGATCTTACACCTCTCAGCGACACGAACCCAATGGTGCAATCGGTTTCTTGATCTAAGCAGCCGATTTTTAGAGGACCTAGAGGAGGGAATCATTGAGGAATCTAGGGGGAATCTAAAAGATTCCTTAAGCCCCAAATTTCCATTTTCTCAGAATTTAGAAATTTGATAGTTGATTTTGCATTATTCGATGCCACAAATCTGACAGTGCATTCAGATTTTCTATTTTCTCATTCTATTTTTCAGCCACCTTTCTAAGTGGAGTGTAGGTATCAGCATTCATGTGTGAGAAGCCATTTCCATGAGATTCGAGGCAGCGAGGTTGATGTTACGGCTAGCTTCAGCAGTTTGACACCCGCTTCTTCAGATGGCCCCTAGATGTGAGGTATATGTAGTGTGCTCATGTACTTCTTTTGATATGCATTGTGTTGCACAGATCCCTATTTGATGTTTGATGTGGGATATTATTTCTTACTCGTTTTCATGATCCCTGCTTGAAGTGATGCGGAATCATCTGTGGGATGTACTTTTTGTCATGATTCGTCATGTTTCATTTGAGATCCCTTTGTTTTCATGTTGATGGGATACTCATGTTGTCATCATGTATGTTTGCATTGAGATCCATTTTATGCCATGTTGGCGGGATGCTCATCATGCATGAGTTTATGTCATACTGATAGGAGTCTTTTGACTGAGAGTTCCTGTAGAAGAACATCTCTTGGAGCCACTCCTATGTGAGGGAATTTTCCTTGTATGATAGCGACATCACCTCTTATGTGCATCATCACTATTGACAGCACTTAATGTAGTAGCCTACACCATCTTGACGCCAGGACCCGAAGACGTAGTCCCTCTTGGACGAACTCCATTATCAACAGATTATGTTTTCATGTGTTGATGATTGACATGTTCCTCTTCTTTACAGCATGAAGATGTACTCAACATTATGTTATTTTATAAATACAATTGAACACATCACGAAAGTAAAATGTCTTGGAAGGGTCCTTCATCACACCCGAACCTGGATCAAGTGGTATCAAAGTGCTCTTTGCCTGGATGTGAATTGGAAGTGTGAACAATGGAACGTGCAGTGACAGAGGATGAAAAAGCGATGTACGAGACCATGCTCAAAATTTCCAAAAGAGTGGAGATAATGTATGAAACTCTACAAAAAGAGACAGAGGAAAAGGAGCGATTGCAACTTCAGTTGCAAGCCATGGAAGAGGCCCAAGAAGAATTGAAGCACAACAACCAAAATCTTCAAACAGAGAACACTGAATTGAAGATGCATTTACATGAAGAAAAAGAGGAAAAATAGTTTGCTATGATAGCTGTAAGCTAAGGACGAGGATGTGGAAAAGCTGCAGCATGACCCATGTGAGGTAAAATGTAATTCTCTGAATTCATGTATGTGTCTTGATGATGATTTCGCTATTTTTGAAAATCATACCACAGGAATTGGCTCCAAACTATTGAAGAGAATGGGGTATGAAGGGAAGGGCTTGGGCGTTAATGGCCAAGGCATTGTCAACCCCATCAAAGTAGAAGAATTACCCCGTCAGGCAGGGCTTAGGTATGTCAGAAAGGAAGTTGGGGAATGCGCCGAGAGAGTTAGTGAACCACCAACAACAACTGATGAGAAGCCATCATTAGTTCTTTCCAAATCAACAGAGGAGGTAAAAAATGTTGATTTCCTTTTGGTTTCGTCTTCAAATAGTATGATTTCTGTTGGAGATGTGGAGATCCCAATTACAGGGACAAACATGAGGCTTCTTACTAGGACGAGACACGAGGAAAACGAAATTAGTGTTAATAACCAAGGCATAAATCAACCATTGGAGGTTATGCAGAGACCTCAGTTGCAGTCTTGAGATACACCAAAGGAGAATGCTCGAAGGTGTCAAATTCTTCCGAGACATCGTTGAAATCGTTAAGGAAAGAGAATGATGGGAAAACATCCACATCATTCCATGACAGTTTCCATTGCAGGGAAAGAGCTAAGATAGGCTCTCATCGCCATACTTACACCAGAGACGGTAAGGAAAGGTATAACCACTTTGGAAATTCGAATGTTCATTTTGATTATTATCATGTTGTTAATAATGATTGTAAAACATGGCATCGAATGACATGTACCTTTTGTGGATTACATAACTATACATTTTCGAAGTGTTGGAAAAGAATGGCAGCACACAAAAGGATTAAGCATGAAAGACCCTATCAACAACAGGTTAAATAGATCTGGAGAAATAAGATGTATTACAGTCATTGTGATAGAAGTGGCCATCAAAGAGCCACTTGTTGGAGGCTCCATCCAGAGAAACGCCTTAAGAAAAAAGTGTCGGTGCATGAACCAGGTGAAGCAATTGTTCGACCATCGAATGCGCCACAAGGAGGCGACCCATTCACCTTGATAATGAAAAATGATTTATAGATATGTTATTGTTTCATGGTCATACTTTTGTAAATCATTTGTTGCATTTTAAAATGTAAAAGTGATGATTTGTTTCCATCACTTGTTAAGCAACAATGATGTCTGGTCTTATTTTGAGTAGCATGATAAACTGTGAAAGTGATGTCGTGTTTCCATCACTTGTCAAGACAATAGTGTTTGGCCTTATGATTGTAAATCATGTGTTGCAGTGATGATGTTTTTTCCATCACTTGTTGAAGCAACAATGATATGTTGGCCTTGTTTTTTGTAACTGGGGTATTGCATCCATCTTGTTGTAAACTTGACCACTGAGTAAACTCATGGCAAGTGTGGGATGCTTGGGTCATTAGTTGGTCATGAAAGTCAAGCATGTAATTTGAAAAACAATTTACTACAGGTTGGAGAGGTGGAAGGTGTCGGCTCATCGCTTAAGGCTCTAAAGAATAAAGGTGAAGGAGATGGAAGCGAGACCTTTCAGGATGCTTGTGATGCATACATGATACAGAGAAGTTGCAAGGTATTTTTCATGCTTTTGGAGGACCAAAAGCTCCTCAGTGGGGAGGATTAATCTAGGTTGATCCAGAGACACACACAGGACAAAGAGGGCTTATGAATGCTCAAAAATCAAAGTGTTTAGGTTATGCTCAAACTAGGTTCATGTTAAATATCTCGTCGTTGTGATCGCGATGGTGTGAACGGTTCATCAAACTGAGTCCGTATGCAACAGTTAGGAGCATTCAAATTTCATGTTGACTTTGGTGACTAGGCAGGCTTAAGGAGGCCGCAATTTGGACAAAATCCGGCCACAGGGTTCTGGCCAACCTAGGCCAGATTCCGGGCAAAATTGTTGCCTCATTAAAAAAACTCCTTCGGTCCAAATTTCAAATTTCAAAAACGACCATCTTGTTTTTTTTTTTTTAACAAAAAATATATAATTTTGGGGTGGCGGGCCACTAACCCTGCCACCCCCACATATCCAAATATTAAAATATATTATTTATGGGCCGATGGGCCATGACCCCTGCCGGTACTCCCTCAACCCCACAACCTTAACAAAATTGTGTTAAAAAAAAAGTGGCTCGGCGGCCATTACCCCGTCGAGCCCTCTAACCAACACCGCACTATATACATGGTATTAAATGGGGTGGTCACGGGCAACCTCTGGTGGACCCAGCCCACACCCCCAAACTTGACCACATGCCATGAGTTAATGCAAGGCCGGCGGGGATTGAACCCACCCATCCCACATGGGCCAACCCCCACCAGGTGGCCCCATGTACAACAAAACAAAACCAACGGCCGAAATAAATGCGCCCAACCAATTAATACATGCACGCCAACACTCAATGCAGCCTGTGGGAGTTAAGCAATGGGCCACCCTATGCGGACCCGACCCCCCTCCAAAAATAATGCTGCGGCTTTTAAAAATGGAAAAACAAAAATAAAATAAAATAAAAGTTAAAGTTAAACAAGGAGGAGGTTGGGTTTAACCACCCGACCTCCTCCACCAAATTCGAGAAATCTTAACCAATGTGCCAAACAACTTCTTTGGCTTATCCGCCCTCCAAAATTATATAAACATTCATTTCACCATTGCGCCGGGGAAGATGGAGGAACTAGGAGTGGGCATGGAAAATGAGGCGAAGTCATTTTTTTATTAATTTTTAATGCAGGTGGAACCATCACTGAGCAAATTTCCAGGAGGGTGAAATTTTCGCACTGTCCAAATTGGACAAACTTTATGTCGATCTTACACCTCTCAACGACATGAACCCGATGGCATAGTCAGTTTCCTGATCTGAGCAACCGATTTTAAGAGGACCCAGAGGAGGGAATCTTTGAGGAATCTAGGGGGAATCTAAAAGATTCCTTAAGCCCCAGATTTCCATTTTCTCAGAATTCATAAATTTGACAGTCGATTTTGCACTATTCGATGCCACAAATCTGATGGTGTGTTCAAATTTTCTATTTTCTCATTCTATTTTTCAGCCGTCTTTCTAAGTGGAGTGCAAGTGTCAGCATTCATGTGCGAACAGCCATTTCCATGAGATTCGACACAACGAGGTTGATGGTACGGCCAGCTTCAGCAGTTTGACATCCGCTTCTTCAAATGGCCCCTAGATGTGAGGTATATGCAGTGTGTTCATGTACTTCTTTTGCTATGCATTGTGCTGCACAGATCCCTGTTTGATGTTTGATGTGGGATCTTGTTTCTTACTCGTTTTCATGATTCCTGCTTGAAGTGATGTGGAATCATTTGTGGGATGTACTTGTTGTCATGATTCGTCATGTTTCATTTGAGATCCCTTTGTCATCATGTTGATCGGATACTCATGTTGTCATCATGTATGTTTGCATTGAGATCCATTTTATGCCATGTTGGCGAGATGCTCATCGTGCATGATTTTATGTCATACTAATATGAGTCTTTGACTGAGAGTTCCTGTAGCGGAACATCTCTTGGAGCCACTCCTATGTGAGGGCATTTTCCTTGTATGATAGTGACATCACCTCTTATGTACATCATCACTATTGACAGCACTTAATGCAGCGGCCTACACCATCTTGACACTAGGACCCGGAGACATAGTCCCTCCTGGACGAACTCCGTTATCAACAGCTTATGTTTTCATGTGTTGATGATTGACATGTTCCTCTTCTTTACAGCATGCAGATGTAATCACTTATGTTCTTTTAAAAATGCAATTTAACACATCATGAAAGTAAAAGGTCTTGGAAGGGTCCTTCATCACACCCAGACCCGGATCAAGTCATTTGTCTCATTAGAAATATTTGACGCAAGCTCATAATCAATCTGCATGCCATCCATAATGGTCGTCGTCTTTTCTCCAATCAGAAATACTTTGATAATTATTATGCATACACAATCGTCATGCAATCCTTTACCTGAAATAAATTTAATAATTATCACTCAATTATCCATAACTATCACACATGTTGTTCACATGCAAACCATTCCCCCTCCAATGAGAAAAGGGCATCCACGTCCACCAAGCATGTGAAAGGAAAGAGAACGAATTGGTAATTCATAAATGCAGGCAACCAATGCATAAAAGCGGTGCAATTTATGACAAAGCAATTAAAGAAATACACATACCAGAGGTAAAATGGCCAAAAAATAAAAAATAAAAAAACAGATATTTAAATTATTATGTCAAAATATTTTCACCTTAAGTGGTATTAGAAACAAACACATAATTGGCGGTAAGTATTAATGACTATCATAAAGTGATTGGACAAATATAATATAATGAATATATAACATAAGTTACCATGCATGTTGGCTTGTAAGAGTGTTGTTCAAATGGGAAATTTCCTTAGCAACGAATCCATAGGTCGTAATAGAATAGAGAGCATTTGGCAATGTGAGATAATACTCTAATACCACAAGCAGAGCCACTGATGTCAACAGGCATTCATAGCCTCGACAGGGTTTCTTTTTAACCCCAAAAATGAGCCAGAGTCCTACTTTTAGCATGTAGATGATTCTTTCTTTTCTTGTCATAAAGAGACCACTATGCTGGTATGGTGACCAAATAATCATAGTGCACCAGGATATATCAAAGTGATCAGGTTGGCTCATGATGAGACCCCCTGTCCTTCTGACAGTTTTAATTATCAAGAAGGTCATTACCTTGGTTTGGTGGCCAACATGGAATGTCACCTATTACCTCCTTATGATCATGGTAGGTTGGCTCGTGATGAGACCCCCTATCCTCTTTTTGTTGTATTTTCATATTTCGTTATTTTTCATATTTTGATGCTTTTATTGTAAAAAGAAGGAGGCTCATTTACTCCTTAAGAGTCAGGGATGGTGTAAGAAGTAAGAAAAAATCCAATGAAAGTTTATACTTTTACCCCCATCTCATCATATCTATGGGATTCATCCATTTGAAAGTGTGAAAAATAAGCCAGCATGGTTTTAAAATAATGAATCATTTTATGATGTGTCCAGTGAAAAGATGTTCAACCAATCATTATAGAGATGCATCATATCAGTTGTTGAATAAATATAACCATCAAAAGGCTTTATAGGTCATAATGGTATTGTCATTACTATTTTTTTTCTTTATGTTAGGCACAAATCCACTCAGCTGGTGTTTATTCAAAACATAAAAGAAAAAGAAATATGGCACAATGATCAACAATGAAATAGTAAAAGAAATCACAGTTCTTCCTATCAAAAGCACAAAAAGTGTTGTTCAATTGATTGAACAACAATCGTTCAGTCGATTGAACGGAAAAATCGAAAAGAAAAAGAAAAAGTGTTGTTCAATCGATTGAACAGCAATCGTTCAATCATTTGAATAGCCAAATTGAAAAAAGAAAAATGCAAAAGTGTTGTTCAATCGATTGAACAGCAATCGTTCAATCATTTGAACAGCGAAATTGAAAAAAGAAAAATGCAAAAGTGTTGTTCAATCGATTGAACAATAATCGTTCAATCGTTTGAACAACAAATTGAAAATTCACAAGTGTTGTTCAATCGATTAAACATCAATCATTCGATCGTTTGAATAGCAAAATCAAAAAAGAAAAATGTCATAGAGTTGTTCAATCGATTGAACAGCAATCATTCAATCGTTTGAACAACAAATTGAAAACACACAAGTGATGTTCAATCGATTGAATAGCAATATTCAATCGTTTGAACAGCAAATTCAAAAACGTGAAAGTGTTGTTCAATCGATTGAACAACAATCATTTAATTGTTTGAATAGCAAAATTGAAAAAAGAAAAACACAAAAGTGTTGTTCAATCGATTGAACAGCAATCGTTCAATCATCTGAACAACAAAAATACAAAAAGTTGTTATTTAATTGATTGAATATCAATCATTCAATCAATTGAATAACACTTACCAAAAACAAAAAAATCTCATATTTACATGGTGACGCCTACTGCATTGCAAGCAATCAAAAGAACATATACATTATTTACAATTTAAAGAAAAATCAAAATTTTACAAAAGAAAAGTTGTCGGGTCATCACCCCCTACATCTAAGATTTGCATGGAGGGGTCCTCACGTACCTACTGGCAGAAAAACTCCTTGGTGAGTGGTTTGTGGTAGAGATGCACCTGATGCCCATTCACCTTGAAAGAATGGCCAACACCGTCAATGGCAGTCAAAGTGAGAGTACCATTGTTATGTACTTCTTGAATTTCATAAGGGTCGAGCCATCTTGTTTGCAACTTGCTTGGAAAATTCTAGAATCTGGAGTCATAGAGGAGTGCCCAATCCCCTTTTTGAAACTTCTTCTTTTATATAAGGTTGTCGTGCCACTTTTCCCTTTGCTACTAAATAATAGCAATCCATTGCAGAGCAAGCAGTCGAGCCTCATCTAGTTTGTTGATTTGCTGAAGCCACTTGGTTTGGCCTTCTATTAAATCCAATCCCACTTCCTGAGCCATTCTTAGAGTCTTTATTTTGAATTCAATCGAAAAAATAGGTTATTTTCCGAACACGAGTTGGTACAAAGAGTATCCAGTAATATTCCTCCAAGTCGTGCGATAGGTCCACAAGACCTTTGGCAGTCTAGCAGCCTAGTCTCGCTGATGTGTTGAGATTGTCTTGGTCAAAATTGCTTCAATGATATTATTGGTGCTTTCGACCTGCCCGTTCTCCTGTGGGTGATATACGGAAGTGATCCTATGTGTAATGTGATTATTTTTTAGAGTGGATGTAATCTTATGTCCTACAAATTTCCCTCCCCCATCTATTATCACTTTCCGTGGTAAACCATATCACATGAATAGCCCAAAGAGGAAGTTAATGAGGACTTCCTTTATAGCTCTTGGTAAATCTATTGTTTTCACCCATTTCATCACATAATCTATGGCAACCAGTATGTAGGCTTTATGATTCGATGGTGGATGGAATGGGCCAAAAAAGTCCAATGCCCATCGTTTGAAGGGTTCTATGACTAGTTGGGGTTGCAGCGGCATTTCATTAGATTGGTCGGGCCAGCCCATCCTTTGGAAGCTATGACAAGCCTAGGCATATTTCTTAGCATATTTAAAAATAGTGGGCCAATAATAGCCCATCTGTAGTACCTTATGCCCTGTCATTCGATCTGCGAAGTGACCCCTGCAGGGCTCATCATGGAAATCCTTCAGAATGTCATAAATCTCATCCTTGTGAATGCATCTGCATATACACATATCGGACCCTGTGTGAAAAAGATATCCGCAAATCCAAGAGAATCAGGCACTATGCTGAACGATCTGTTTCCTTTCCTGTGTTGTCCAATGCCTTGGCAGTTTCCCTACTTCTAGATAATTTGTCACATCTACGTACCATGGCATCTTGACTACTATGGAAAACAAATGCTCATCTGGAAATTGGTCGTCCATTACCAATGGATCATTTATCTTCAGGGCTCAGGATAGAAAATCAGCAACTGGGTTTTCCTTCCCCGGACAATCTTTGATAGTTATGTCAAACTCCTGCAAGAGCAATAGCCAACGAGTCACTCAACCATTTGTGATAGGTTTGTTAGCTAAATACCGAATGGCGGAGTGATTAGTATACAAAATAACTTGGTAGCTAGATATATAATGTCTAAATTTGTTTATGGCATAAATGACAACTAAGAATTCTTTTACTGTTACTATATAATTGAGCTCTGCAACAATAATATTTTTGCTAATATAATATATAGCATATGGTTTTTTGTCCTCCTCATGGCCGAGGACAGCGCCTATCGTTGCATCTGATGCGTCTGTGGATATGTGAAAAGGCAGCTCCCAGTTTGGTCCTCATAATACTGGTGTCGTCGAGACTAATTTCTTAAAACCTGTAAAAGTTGTGTCACATTTGTCAGACCACTTGAAATCAACATTTCTTGTTAAAGCATATAAATGTGCAGCAATTTATGAAAAGTTTTTAATAAACCTACTATAATAGCCTCCATATCCCAGGAAGCTACGTACCTCCGTATGAGTACAGGGTGTAGGTAGTAAAATAATTACCTGTATTTTTGTTGGATCTACCTGTATCCCTGTTGCAAAAATATAATGTCCCAAGATTATGCCTTCAGTCATCATCATGTGACACTTGACATTACTTAAACATAACCTGGTAGCAATGCATCGTTCTAAAACTTATTCTAATGTTTGCAGTGTTTGATCAAAGTCATCCCCATATGGAGTAAAGTCATCCATATATACCTTGATTCCTTCATTTATCAGGTCAGCAAAAATGTTGAGTATAGCTCTTTGAAAGGTGGCTAGGGCATTGCATAAGCCAAATGGTAACACTCTGTACGCGAATGTACCCCATGGACAAGTGAAGGTTGTTTTGTCTTGACCTTCAGGGGAGATTTGAATCTGACTGTAGCCGCTAAAGCCATCTAGAAAGGAAAAGAATTGCTTCTCTACCAAAGTATCAAGGACCTGATCAATAAAGGGAAGAGGGAAGTGATGTTTCTATTTTGCCCTGTTCAATTCATGGTAATCCACACAAATATGCCAGTTCCCATTTTTCTTGGGGAATACCACCAATGGAGAAACCCATTTGCTATCTGGAATAGGATAAATGAAATTTACATCCAGCAGCATATGTAACTCTTCTTTCACAATTTCCTTGAGATGCAGATTCAATCTCTGCTAAGGTTGACGGATAGGACAAGCATCCTTTTCGGTATAGATGTGATGTGTACATAGTTGTGGGTCTTTACCCTTCATGTCAGGATAAGCCCAGGAAAAATCCCCTTTATATTTTTACAGGACCTGAATGAGCTTTTGTTGTTGATCATTGTCCAGGCTATCATTAATGTTTAAAACTTTGTCTGGTTCAATTTCCACAAGCTTGATGTTATGAACAGCATTCGCCTAGATGTGTTGATCATCGATATCCTTCAAGGGATATTCTAAGGCTTCATTATCCATAATTTCTTTTAGCATTTGACACTTTAAATTTCTCACATTAGTCTGTTGATTGATAAAGTTGTTGATAACATCATCTTCAGTCTGATCTTTGAATTCAAGTGCCTCTGCTACTATGAGTGGTGAACGGATGCTTTCTTCTAGGTATGTTAGTGGTTGTTTACATATTTTTACAATGGGCAGACTTGGTTTGGCAAGGGGATATAAAACAAGATTTTTTACAGCATCCCCCTTTGCAATAGTCATGTTGCCCTCCCGACAGCCTATATGTGCATCAGTTGTCGCCATCCAAGGTCAGCCCAGTATCAGAGGGTGCCCATCTAATCGACTCTTCGAGTTTATAACAAGAAAATCTACTGGATATTCCCATGAATCAACAAAAACTGTAATATCTTGTAAAGTTCCTTATGGACTTACGACCGAACGATCAGCAAGTTCTAGTAAGATGATGGTTGGTTCCAAGGTTGTAATACCACGTGCTTGACAGGTTTCTGCGGTTAAAATGTTAATGGTTGCACACAGATCAACTAGCGTATTGGGAAAAGAGCGGCCATATATTTGAACTGTCACTATGGGATTCCCAGGATCTTCATACTTTACCAGAGTTTCCCCTCCCAAGAGTAAATTAGGTATGTTCCTAAAACATGAATGGTGGGTGAAGTTTTTTCTTTCCTCGCAGGCTTCTTTATACACATCCCTTTAATTGTTTTAGCATAGATGGGAATGTCCTGGATGGCCTCAAGGAGCGGAATTTTTATACAAATATTTTTTAGTTCCCCTACAAGATCAAAATCTAGGTAAACAATCGGCTTAGGTATCGTTAACCTTTCGGGGAATGGGTGAGAAGTGACTATGAGTTCCTTAGGATCTTTGCGTTGATCTGTCTCTTCTCCTTGTTTTATTTTAGTATCAATTCAGGTGGTGGTATATCTACAAGTGGTGTTTCGATCTCAATTGATGGATGATCCCTATTTTCCTCAGGGGTGATGATACGTCCTGACCTCAATCTTAGTTCATTACATTCTTTTTGTTCAATCTCATAGTCTGAACTTTCAACAATCTGCACCAACTGAACAGGTCCATTATTTAGATTCAGATTCGGTTGGGTTGGTAGTTGAGGGCGCAAAAGAGATTGAGGATTTTGCTGTAATGGATAAGGAGCTGACAATGCAAGTTGAGGTTGAGGACCTATCCCCATAGGAGTATTGGATATTCCCAAAGGTCGCTGCCAATTTGTAGAACAGTTCAAATTTTGAGAAGTGGAGGCAGGCCACTGGGATTGATAAGGATTACCTTGCCAAACAGGAGTAAAAGGAGAATTTGGCCAGCCATTACCTGGAAACAATTGAGTTGACCATGGTTTCGTAGGGAATGGCTGAGGTTTCCAATTCGAGTAAGACGATTGGACTTACCAATCTGCCCCAGGGTTATGTTCCTTATTAAATTGTGAAGAAGGAAAGAACTGGGATGCATCCTCTGACATACCTGTAGGTTTGGCCTGCCACTATCGACGCTAGTTCATTAGATACACTAGCTCTATCTCTTCTTTTTCTTCCTTGAACACTTCCTTCAACCATGGGAGCGATGGACATTGTTTAGTGGCGTGATCCTTGGTACAGATGGTGCATGTTTGAACCATGTCTAATGGACACTCCCGTTGGTTGTGCTTCTTTTAACAGCATGGGCAAAAAAAGGCCAAGTTTTGTTCTGCTAAGGATTGTTTATGTTTAGCCTATAGGATGTCCAGTTGTGTCATGAGGGTGCCCAAGATGTCTGTCTTGAAATCTTCCAGGAGGTTACCAATTTCCATTCATGTTATGGCCCCACCATGGGGTTTGTTTCCTCTGCTCATGGGATCTCGGATTCTTGCTCCTGTGTGTGTGCTTCCTCGTGAACACCTGATACACAAGCGAACGATTTCATCATAATATTCTTGAGAAATATCCCCTTTACCCATTAAGTTTAGAGTTTTTATCCACTCTTCTTTCATTCATTTAATTAAGGTAGCTCTTAGGACTTCTTTTGGTAAGGTGGTGTGCAGAGATCTCTACAAGTTATAATGAAATTGTTCGACGTATTCTTCTAGAGTTTCATTATCCTTTGCAGCCATCTTAAATATTTCATCATTTAGCTCCCTAGTCTCGAAAAATTCCTGGTATCTTGTGAGGAAGGAATTCTTCATATCATCCCAAGAATTAATAATATGTCCTCCCAGACCCGTGAACCATCTTAAAGCTACTCCTTTTAGAGTAGAAGTGAACAGTTTTAGCTTTTGAGGGTCAGTGGTGTAGTCATACCCTCTACAGAGGACATCAAATTAAAACACGAAGGCATCAGGATCCTCAGTGATCATCCCATGGAAAGTTGGGATGCTTTGCAGAGGAATAGCCTTCATGGGGGCATTAGCTACTTGGTCGAATATGGGGCATTCCAATGTCAAGGTTTGACCTTGAGGTGGTTGATTTTCCATTTGGTCAAAGATGTGCCAATATCCAAGAGGGATTTTAGGGGGTGCTTTTTGAGTAAGCGGAGGATTAGCAATCTGGGTTGGCTTTACAGCACTGCCTAGATCTGGGATCACAAGAGGCCCTTGTTCTGACAGTTGAGGTCTTGCCTTAGCAGTTCCACTGGTTTCTCCCTCTCCTTCTCTTAAGTTACACAACTTTCCCTCTTGTAGAGGATCAGAGTTAAGTTTGTTGTAACCTGAAGACTCTGCTCAAATCCTCTAATTTGGCTTTGAATCTCATCATAAGCTGCAGATGGTGAGCCTGCTACCTCAGGGCTTACATTAGGACTTTTTCCAGATACATCATGGAATCCTATTGATGCTTGAGACTCTTCTTTTCTTAAAATTTCATCTATAAAGGTCGTTCTCCCAAGGTTCACCAATCCCTTGGGTTTTGTGGATTTAGGTGGGGGGTTCTGATCTTTTTCTATCTTTCTGTTCCTAGTCATTCATAAAAACCTATTCCTATTTAACCTCTAAGATTTTGCTGAAAAGTGGGCTAGTAAGCAAGCACTTTACTTGCTAGGTACGTAGGTTCTTACCTCCCATTTTTCAAACCCAATTATTTTGCAAAAAGATAAAAAGGAAATCACTTTGAAACACTCTCCCCAGCAACGGTGCCAAAATGTTGGTGCACTAAGATGTCTTTTTACAGGCAATCTTAATTCCTACATTAATTTTCAACCCAAGGCAAGGTTTTTTATTTCAAGAGTGTCAGCACTATATATGCAGTGAATTCAGAGGTTAACTAATAACAAATCGTTACAATTGCTAATGAATATCTTTTCAAACTCAATCCAAACAATTCTGAAAGAAGTAACTCTGAAAGAAATTCATAACATACTTTGCAATTCTACTTAACCTATCATGAAAGTAAATGAATCTGAATACAACTATAAAGAATCACACTTGGCAGTCTTAAATGGAATTGAAACTAACTCACTCAATCATCAAAGAGAACTACAGCAATTGAACAACAAACGATAATTGAACAATAAATCCCAATTGAATAGCAAATGATAATAGAAAAACAAATGACATCTGAACAGCAAATAACTATATTGCAGAAAGCGATCAATTCTATCTCTAAACTCTATGATAACATTACTTGGAATGAATCAGCGATCCAATGTTGGAACTAACATAACCAATCCAACCAAAAGTATTACTCATATATAACACACGGCTAAATTTGAATCTCAAATGAACAACAAAAGCAAATCGAATCGACAATCCTCACGATAATCAAAATGATATTAACTTAACATTAACAAACAGTAAAGAATAAAATAGAAAAGATTATAGCACAGGCGAAGCAGTAGAGCTTCTCTTGATTGGGCCCAGAGTCGCCAGAAGTCTCCACTATGAGATACTCAGAATATAATTATGATTTAAATGTAGTATTCTTCATTAAAAAGAATAACAGAGTTACAGCATCACCAAAGTAACAGTATTATATGTCCAAAAGAATAATTATAAACTGTGATTTCTGAACTAGTCGTGCAGTTTGCCTTTCGGCCTTATGTATAACAATTAGAAAAGTAAATAAATAAAAGTGAATCCTTAAGATTAGGGGATCTTGAGGATTTCACACTACTTAATCTGATTCTGTCATAAAATAACATTGGTCTGCCCGGTCTTTCATTGTCCTGCCTTGCCTCCAACATTGTTTTTTTCCTTTATGAGATGTTGTTGTCCTATCGATTGAATAGCTATCGTCCAATTTGCATCTTCTACACATAAAGATAGTAAAAATCAATTTTTCCTGCTTAGATTCATCTAATTTGTTACTGATTACTTTTACCCAACTTTAACTGTTATTTCCTCTACTTTTACCAATAAACAAAGATAATCATGTGAGGATGAGTGCTAAATAAATCTATTACCAAGGAGAAAACATACCTTTTTCTTGACCCAACATACACTACCGTTTCGGCAAGAAACCCCTTAGCGCAGGTTATAGTCTCACCCGAGGTTGTATTAGGGGATGCTAGAGCTAGAAGGCTATGTGACGTGGGGTTAGGGCATTTCTTCAGCTTCAGGCCAGATCTGACCTTCGTGAACCCTTATTCATGAAATCCCCAAACTTAAAGTGATTTTCACTTAAACAGAGTTATGAACTTCACGTAAACGTCTAGTCATGCATAAAATAACGTATAACCTTAGATCCAGATCTTCGCGGAGTAATAAATATGGAAATACAGATAACTAGCATTCAAGTGCATGTAACTACAGAAAATACTTAAGTATCCAAATTGGACACAAAATTGCTTCAGATATTCTTTATTACTTCAAATCTTCCATATACAAGCTTTCCAGATCCTGCACACACAATTGTAGGGGCCTACGCAATCAATTGCGGACTTACCAAGGTCTCCGCACACTCAGGTGTAGGAGCCTTCCCCTTCACCAAAAATACAGAAAAATGGTACAAACTTAAAACATATCAAAATCCCATTCAACTAATTGATTCTCTTAGACTTGCTAAGACACCCTTTTATATACTTTTTTGGATTACAATACCATGGTCTGGAAACCATGGGCAGAGATCAAAACCATACAAAACTAAGGGTCTTTGACCTTCCTAAATCCCCTTGACTCATAATGACCTGCGTTACTTGCGTTCCACTCCTCAAATTGCAGAGACTTTGCAATATCTTATCAAAACTTGACCTAGGGGACCCCGTCCCAACACAACACTTAAATATTTTTATCTTGCATTCAAAAAGGTATGTTGATTTTTACATTCATTTTATTCATATGTAAACTTTTTTAATTTTATTACTTATACATATATTTGTTTATTTCATTAAAGATGTTGAAGAAGGATGCAAATGGAGTACCAAATACTTTCAAAAGCTTTATTGAAAAAATTAAGTTGGAAAGGATGAGAAAGCAACATCTTAGGAATGTTGAACTTGATCCTACTCTTACTCATTTCATTTGGAATGGGTTGGACCCTAACCAATATCAAATAATACAAGGTGATTGTGAAGACATTGAAAAACTCGTACCTAAAAGGCAATATGCCCCGATTATTGCAGATATTCATCATGGTTTCAATTTCCCATACATTGGATATGATAGTGAGCCTTATACTTATCAAGATTTTAATTAAGTGGTTACATGATTTCAAGAAGTCACGACATCACCACCTTAGAGATTTGTGACATTTCATTCAGACATACAATTTGCAATGTTACTAACAAGATTCATGGGAAAATCAAACTCAAGGATGCAACTTACATGGTAAGACATTGAAATTGTATGTTTGATTAGTGTTAAAAAAATTATTTATGTACAATTTAACTGAAATTTTACTATGTCATGTTACAAGCAAAAGTCAAATCTTATTTCTTCCAGAGATCAGCCAATTATAATTGATTGTGAGTTCACCCATGTTGAATGTTGAACAAAATATGATAGTTATAAGCTTATTCTTCTTAATCGAGTAAATGGAAAGAGTCATAGCCAAGTACTGGTTCATGATGTTGTCGTAAGAAAGTTAACATATGAGGATAAAGATGAAAAAGGAGAGATAGTTAACATTTATCAAAAACTACAAGCATTGATTAACTATCGTATAGATTTATGTTTGGTGAGCCCTGGTATTGCACCAATAATGTTGCAACTCCCAAAGGCTCCTCAACTCAAATTATCAACCAATGGTTCGTACAAACTTCAAGGTGACAATGCTATATGCACAGCAAATAGGATCCACTCATGCCACCCTCAACTATGATATTTGATCAAAAAGTGCTCAAAGACCCTTCCTTCTACTAAATTAGGATGAAATCTTGATAAAAGGACAAATTGAAAATTGCTTCCAAGTATGAAAATATAAATTCCATGGATTCAACTAGTAAAACCCTAATTACTGAATTCATGAAAAGATAAAGGCTAACCAACTTACAAAAATGAAGTTATGTTATCTTGCAGAATTCATCACACTACCTCATCTACTTGCAAAAAAGAAACTATTCTATCTGGCATAATTCATCAAACTACCAATCATAATCACAAGTACCATCTACCTAATTCATATTTTCTCATAAATCAATAACATATTTGCATGATAAAGAAACTAACTCTACTTTGTTTTTGCAGTGAACACAAGGAAGGTTTGGAGTTGCCCAGGATATTTTCTTGATCATATTATCACAACTGGAGGTCATTATGCATCTATCCTAGGGAAAAGTTGTAGTGTGGGTCGAAACCGATGAAGAAAAAGGTTGCTACAGGTTTGCTATAGGTGATTGCTACAAGAAGCCTGTAATGCTATAGGATGGTATCTGAGTGTTTTTTGAAGGTGAAAATGTTGGCTTCAGGGTATGGAGAGGTGAAAAATAGTTGATGAAAATGAAATAAGGTTGGTTTGAGCCCCTAGCCAAGCTCAAGACCTCTTGGAGGCCCATCTTGCACTAGGATGAGTACTCTCGCTGACCTGGACAGAATAGCTTATAAAACAGGGTTTTTGGGATAGAGCTTGGAGTTGGAAGGGGAAGGTGAAGGAGCTCAAGATGAAAGTGATGAAGGTGCCCTTCCCTATAGATAAATCAGCCTTGCAATCAATCACATGCTTGCATCCATTTATCATTTGCAAAATGAAATAAATTGTGATGGAAAATATGATTTGAATTTAAATGACATCTAATTCATGCAAAACATTGATCTATTCACTAAACTAACTTCTAAACTACATAAATTAAATGTAAAAATGGACAACCAATACTAATCTATTTCCAAGATTTCATAAACACAAACTTTTTGGATTGTGGTTGTGAATCCTTCCACTCATTCCCCCATAAGAGAGGTGATGTAGAGGTTGCAACCACAGGATTTTATAGGTTAAATTCTACTAAAATGCAAGAAACTATGAATTACTTGGAATCAAGAAGAAACATAAGTACAAGAAGAGGGACCAAAGCCTCTAGGTTGGGCCCAAACCCAAGGGTCTCAGCCCTCTGAAATTGACTCAAATGCAACTTAAAATCCATCTT
This sequence comes from Pinus taeda, assembly GCA_000404065.3. Taxonomy (NCBI): domain Eukaryota; kingdom Viridiplantae; phylum Streptophyta; class Pinopsida; order Pinales; family Pinaceae; genus Pinus; species Pinus taeda. The sequence goes on from APFE030029022.1 coordinate 164,050, forward strand.
GTCATTATCAAATAGTGCAGGTATAATACATCACATAAAAGTTGAAAATAACAATGCATAGAGCTCAATAGTTACACCTAGATGAACAAAAAATTTGAATCCTAATGATCTCTTCCTCTATTTCATTTATACAAAAGGGCAGCTAAAGCATCTCCCTTGAAAATAGGAATGGTTCCCTCCTTGATCTCCAAAATGGTGGGTCTTGTCCTCCCTGGTCTTCACTTGGACTAGGAGTCACTCGGCGTGATCATAATCCAAGTTTAGGGATTTAAAGAGGTGGAAAAACCCCCTAGATTCTCTCCTAGTTTTCTCTATTGAGCCCCTGCATAAGAATAGCCTCAAAAATACCTCATTTTCCTGCAATTAAACCACATTAGGCCACATACTATGACAAACACCTTCTACTCCTCTTACTAAGTATAATATAACAAAAAATGTGAATTAATGCAAGAGAAGGGTAGTTTTAAGGCTGGAGGATGGCGTATTAACCTTCAAAATGTACCTATTGATGGGACTCATCATAACTTATGTTGTAGTGTTTTCTTCTCAATGATGTACGAAAAGAACCCACTTAATAATGTGGATGACAAACAATCTCAAGAATAGAAATGATTGCTAAACATTGTAGATCTGCAACTATTGATAAAAACAAAACCTGCCAAAATTTTGATCTATGCTACGATCATAGTTAAACATTGAAAGAAAGAGTAATAACCCCAAAACATCCAATGGAAACCAAATATGTAAAGAATGATTTTATTATAACACCTGTGAAGAGAACAGATAAATGTTACTAAAGTAATAACCCCAAAACATCCAATGGAAACCAAATATGTAAAGAATGATTTTATTATAACACCTGTGAAGAGAACAGATAAATGTTACTAGAGTAATAACCCCAAAACATCCAATGGAAACCAAATATGTAAAGAATGATTTTATTATAACACCTGTGAAGAGAACAGATAAATGTTACTAGTCCCCCTCTATGGGATGGGTTCTTGGCTATCCTCAAACACTTTCAACTTTTGTAGAGTCTCTCTCCTCTATAATGCATAAACCCGGAAAAAATATGGTGTGCAACAATGAAAATAATCAGAGTTACAACAGTAAGTGCAACAATGAAAATAATCAAAAGTGAATAATGAATGGAAAACCCTCTTATTTATAAAAAAATATTGAGTTATCCTTGAATAATGAGCATTAATAAAATATTATTGATCCCATTCTTGGAATTACCACTTGGAATATTTTATTATATTTGTTTAGGAGGGAAAAAGTATTTAAACTTTATTTAGAAATAATATAATAAATAAATGATTTATTTATTATCTCAATGAATTAGTTAAGGAATAATAAACAAATAATTATCTATTTAATTTTTCCTAAGGGATTTAGTCAAATTTAACAAAGAATAGTAATTAATTAATGATTAATTAGTTATTCTTAGAGAAAAATAAGATAAATAATTATTTATCTGTTTATTTTTCAAGATTGGGTCAAATTTAACAAGGAATAATTCCTAGAAGAAAATCAAATAAACAGTGATTTATTTAAGTATTCTTCATGGGTTTAACTATAAATTACTTAATAAAGGTGGTTTATTAGGTAATTTCTTACGGTGAAAGCAATTTTACTAAGGTAAACTCACTTTACATGGTATACTTCGATCCATCTAGTAATTTAGGCTAGATGACCAATTTTTTGGTGATAATAGATTGCCCCCCAACATACGAGTCTTAGGAGAAAAACATATGACTGAAGTGCGTTGTAAAGACACAATCACTTAGACAACATCAGGGAGTCAAGGAGAGAGAGAGAGAGAAATGAAGATGAAGTTGAAAGAGGATAGTGACAGAGGGGGTGAGACTATTTCAAGTCTCCTTTTATGTTGTGGTACTAGACCTCAATGAAACTGGGGAGGCATACCCATACCCGCTGAGATAACTTGGTACAAAAATAATTTCTCGTTCAAAAATATGAAATTGAGCAATAAAGTACATGATGAATGGTACATGACACGCTGGCATAACAGAGCCAAAAAATAATACAATGTGTCCCATATACATAATGCACTTGGTAAAAACATGAGCCAGGACAGAATACAATAATATCTGAGTACATGAGATACAAAGTCCCTTCCCTCAAAAAATGGGTGGGAGGGATGGTAGAACAACCAAAGAAGCCCTGTTGAACAAGGAAGGACTCCGCAAAACTGAATGGATCATCTGCAGGAGATGTGCATGTGATGAACACTACAATCGGTAGGAACCGAACCCATCAACTCTGTGGAATTGCATCTGAGTTTGTAGCATAGTAGGTATGCACTTGATCATGTCGAGGGGTAGCTAAAGGGCCACCCCCTCATGAGGTCTAAAAAATCTCACACATACCCGAGAATCACTGGTACAATCTGCTACATCACTGGACCATCAAGTGTATGGATCACGAACATGAAATGACTAAGTCAAAGGGAAATAACGAGACCCTTTGCTCGATCTAAGGCCCCAAACAAGAATGGAAGCCATAACTGAGATACACCATCCTCTAGGTTGTTCTTCAGGAATAATGTTATAGACATTTTTGGGCACTACAGCCCCAATCATAAATGTCCATACACTGAGGGCTCCTAAGTCCCTAAAAGTTTTGCTTCACTGCCTAAAGGAACAAGGTCAACTGATTACATCATCTCCCAGAAGTTCTCCACTAAAAACTGCTCAGAAATGGTCAAAACTAGACCATACTGAACCCAGTGCAAAGGATGCGATGCATATCACCTTCCCGGTGTAAAGGGTGTGATGCATACTGAATGGCCCCTCTGTAGGGTGTGATGGTCAGGAATGGATAAATGGCAGGGACAATTTGCGAGGTGGAAGATCATGGAATCTTCCATAATCTTCCCCTCTGACATTTGCCTCTCTGTTTTCGACCAGGGATGAGTAAGAGATCATCAATCTCCAAGTGGAATCAAGAACTATCAGAGAGAGGAAACTAATCAAGACCCCAGAAGATGACTCACCCCCCTACAATCATTTATATATGGATCCCTCATCACAGAGATCCAGAGGCTGGAATCTTGTATCTTGTAGAGAAGTGTTGTTGGTTTCTGGTGAAACTTCATAGTGTTGGGTGATCTAGCTTTACTTGAGGTGAAGAAGGGCTTTCTTGCTGGAGGATGATGCTGGGTCAGAACATATGGTTGTAATCCTCTTGCTATTCTTGATCTTAATAAATCTATTCAAGTTTTCCTCCATATTCTTGTACGTTTGATTATATATGCATGTGTATGGTTAACACACATCTGGTCCTGTGTTATTTATGAATATAGATCTCTGTTCTTCAATAGTAGTATGCTGCTTTGATTCCACAGGTGCTCTTTGAAGCTGGGCAGACGAAGAATAAGCGGCAAAGACCTATCAGGAAGGAGAGGAATCAAGCAAGGAAACCAAGCGCAAGACTAAGGCTGGTGTCCTTTGTTCCACTCTTATCTATTTTCATAAAGGAAAGTGAAAGTAGACTTTACTTGTTTGTTTCTAAGATAGCTATCAGTCTTAGTGGGAATAGCAGCTCCGAGTGGACACTATTCCCGGTAACAAAATGGCGACTCTACTGGGGAGTGAATAGATTGTTTGTTAGTCTATATTTGTTTATTTTATAAACTTACAGACGGAGCCTGAAGTCAAGCCAGCTAGCCTTCAAACTGCATTTGTTATACAAATGCAAAGTAGATCAATGTTGCTTCAGTCTATCTCTGGGTTTTGTTAATGAATTAAACAATCGATCTGCAAATGTTCTAATTTCCCTAAGTGGTGGCTCTAGTAACCTCCTTAGATCAACCCCTATGATTTACATTTACTGAACATCACTTACTCGGCCTAAATCCCTGAACTAAATTGTGAATTGTGAGCAAAAACTGTTTAAAAGTCTCGCACTCGTACCATCACACCCTGCCTTCAAGGCAGTCTGTGTGCATCGCACTTCCCGTGTGTAGTAGGTGCGCTGCATTCTGAATTCCCTGTGTGACAGGTGCGATGGTTAGGGAAGGTTAACTTTACCTTCAGAGTTTGGTTTTTTCCTCACTATTTTCAGTTCTATTCAGGAGTTTTGTTGTTTGTGGTCAGTATATCTCTGTGAAAACCCCCTTCTCTTACATCATTTCACCTCTATTGTGCAAAGAACTATAAGTGTTTTTATGTATTGTGCGCCATTTTCAGTTCTCTTTTGCAAAGAAGTAGCATAGTCGAACTGTCGTTTCTTAATCTGAAAGTGTCGTAAATGTCGTTTTCAGTCATAGAAGACAATCCCATTGTTCTTGATAGTTGATTATACTGTTACTCTTGTATATGATTTGAATTAGTAGTTTTTAAAGTGTCGAAAAGAAATTTTCATTTAGAAATCGCAAAGTGTCTCCCTTACCTTCACTTCATTTTGAAAAGAATTTGTTAAGTGTTTTCGCTTTGAAAATAATTCAGATTTGCACTTAGCATTCTTATCGTCATTCATACATTAAGAAGGCTGAAAACAAATACATGCATGTGCATTTGCATTTAGACTGCTTGGTTTGATTTAGGACAGTGCATTTAGTGTGTGCTTTGTGCTCTTTGTTGAAAGACTCTCAACTTTCTTTCCTTAGTAGCTAGGATTTTCATTGCCAAAAGAAGATTAAACAGTTGTTTATCATCTTAGACTGCATTTTAGGAATTGTATACACATCACACGGTGAACCTGAAAGGCAAATTTTTAAACAAGATCAACTAAAAATAAATTTAATGAATCTAAAAACACTTTGGAACCTAACGCATAACATCTAGAAGCCTAGGCTAGAGACGTATTCCGGCGTCGTAAAACCTGGTAACTATTGTCTTCATTGTTGATTGGGTGATTCCTCCACTCTGAGACGGAAAGTGCCAGTACGTACTTGTGCTCCCACGTACCGTCGAGTATATATTGGGAGACCAAAATAGTCTACATCCTTTATCCTTAGGAAGCCGTGTCTGCTGCCCTATCGATCACAATGCACTGAACACAGCATTCGGGAAGATTGATTGCCGTACCGTAAGAAGTATTCTGCAGTTTTGCAATTGGTTTGGTAATCCCCTTTGCCTAGATTTCCAGAGAAGTCGATTTTGTTCCTTTTTAGACTCCTTAAAAGAAAAGGTCCATCTGAGCACTTGTCACTTCAGGCTCATTAAAAATCGAAGGTGACTAGAGTCATCTTTTGTTTTTTCTCGACTCTTTAAAATTGAAAAAACAAGTTGTGTCCAAGCGTCTAAAATTTATTTTAATCAGAATAACATCCCGAGTTCCCTCATTGGTCTTTAGGTTGAGAAAAATGGAGTCTACCAACCAAGGATTTCCCCTTAGAGAAAATCCTAGTCCTTTCTCCTCCTGGGGAGATGTTGGTGCACGCCATATGACCACATTGTCACTTCCAGGATTGACGATTGGTTTGCCTATATGGCTCTTCTCTACCTCTGTCGTTCAGAATACCGTAATTCCTGAACAGTCAAGTCAGTAGCTAGATGATACTAGAGTTGCCCCCCAAACTTCTACTTCGTCTGTTTCTCCCTCCCCTCCTTCCTCTTCGCTTGATAAAGCTGGTAAAGCTCAAGATCAAGTAACTAAGAAGAAGAAGAAGCGGAAAGAGAAAAAAGAAAAGAAGAAGAAGGAACCAAAAGCGAAAGGGGGCAATCAGGCGTCGTCTAGCGAAAATCCTCACACCGCACCGTCTAAACCTAAATCTCCATGTGTCATTTGCAATGGAGACCACTATCACTGAGATTGTCCCTGCATCCCTAGGATCTTAAGGGACTGATCTCCTCATTTGCACAATCTGGTGTTGTCAACCTCTGATGATCATGTTGAAAGCACACCATCAACCAGTGAAAGTGAAGTATCTGGACAGAATAGGAATCGCAAATTTCCTTGTAAATTGTGTGAAGGCGATCACACCGTCCACAGTTGTCCCTTCCTTGATGAAGCTAAAAGAGTTTTGGATGACCATCCTGCTTCACCGCTATGGCTCCCTCCTGGATATAAGAAACTCTTGCCAAGTCCACCACTGGTTGAAAATCCGGCTGGCACGCCATTGTGGTCGGCCGAAACGTCTATCATTGAAAATGAACCCTCTAAATCCATACCAGAATAAAGTCAAAAGGTCGAGGTGGCAGTTGACCCGGTCTTGCCTTCAAAATGTTCATCTTCAAATGATACCGTCACCGAAGAGAAAGAGAACGACACCGTTCAAATTCTTTTCGTAAACATGTTGTGTGTGGAGCATGATTGTTCAGAGGTCTTTGTTTCAGCTGGATGTATACCCCAGGAAGTTTTGTACACCCCTCCACGCGGGGGGGTGCAGGGGGGACTTTTCCCCCCTGCGGGGGTCCAGGGGGGCCAATCCCCCCCAACTGGAGGGTCCGGGGACCAGCGATCCCTCGGCGGGGGCTCGGGGGCAGTGCCCCCGAAGCTAAAAACAAATGTAAATTTGCCTTGTAAAAGTATAGTAATTTCTAGTCAATCTAGGTCGTTCATTAGGCGGATGATCTGACAGTAGAACTTATGTTTAGTTTAGGGTTTTTTGCCCTAGAAGGCAAACCCCTCTCTTATGTATGAGGGTATTGTATTTGAGGCTGTGATACAGATGTGTATTCGGTGTGAGCGAGAAACAGAGAGGTGAGACTGTGAGAGAAAACAGAGGATATTACAGCGGCTTTGCTGTAGGTTGTGTCTCTTCATTTTGCTGGATAATAGAAAGGAAGGAATGGCTGTTCGAGGTGGACGTAGCCCAAACTGGGTGAACCACGTATATCTGTGTCTCTCTTGTTTTGTGCGTTTTCTGTGTTTATATTTCTGCAATATTTTATGTGTTCCATTGCTCCGTAATATATAATTTTCTAACACACCTCTTGTATTATTCCCCAAGAAAAAAGGGAAGTGGAGGATTTGTGTTGATTACCAAGAACTTAAAAAGGATATAAATAAGGACCATTTTACGTTTCCCTTCATTGAGCAAGTCCTAGATGGCCTTGTAGGAAATAAATTATTCTCCTTCCTAAATGAATTTAGTGGATACAACCAAATCCATATTAGGCCTAAAGACCAAGATAGGACCATATTTACATTTCCTTTGGGTACATTTTCCTATAGAGTCCTCCCATTCAGTCTGTGAAATGCCCTTGCTACTTTCCAGATGGAATTTATAAGTATCTTTGGTGAACTTGTTCACGACTCCGTTGAGATATACATGGATGATTTCACTCCTTATGGATGTGACTCAAAGTAATCTCTTTCTAATCTATGCAAAGTATTAAATAAATGCATTGAAATGAATATTTCATTGAGTCTTGAGAAATGTGAATTCTTGATGAATGTAGGGACTGTCCTTGGCCATTCTATATCCAAGGAAGTGATACAGGTTGATCAAAACAAAATTTCCATCATTAAAAGGTTCCCTATCTCTAAAGAGAAAAGAGATGTCAGGAGTTTCCTTGGATTAGATGGGTATTATAGAAGGCATATTAAATACTTTACTAAGCTAGCTTCACCCTTGTTTGGATTGTTGGCTAAAGATTCAGATTTTTTTTGGATAGATTGTTAGGAAGCCTTTAAAGTACTGAAAGAAAAGCATGCCACTGCACCCATCCTTAGGGGTTCCAACTGGGAATTACCTTTCCATATACACATAGATGCATCATATAAAGATCTAGGGGAAGACTTAGAACAAGTGGAAGACAAATTTCCTTATGCTATCTATTTCATCAGTGAAAACATTTCCAAAGTTGAGTTAAATTATATTGTCACTAAAAAGGAACTCTTGGCAGTGGTGAATTCTATGAACACGTTTAGGAATTATATCATTGGTTATCCAACTTTTATTCACAATGATCATGCAATCATTAAGTATTTAATGAATAAACTTGATGTCAATGGTTGTTATTGTTACAACAATTTGATTTGACTATTATTGATAAACTAGGGAAAGAGAATGTGGTTGTAGATTTCTTGTCAAGAATAACTCTGTTTGTAGGAAAGGAAGAAATGGTGGTAGATAAACTTCCATATGAACAACTATTCGCCATATCGATGCTTTCTCCTTGGTTTGCTGATATAGTCAACCACTTGGTTGCTTGGAGGTTCCCTCTGAATCTATCCTCCAAGGAGAAGAGAAACATTGTTAGGAAAAGTTCCTTGTTCACTTGGATTGGGGGAAACCTTTTCAGATTGGGGCTAGATCATATCCTAAGGATATGTGTGAAGGAAGAGTAGGTATTTGAAATTCTCTTAGCATGCCATGATGGAACCTATGGGGGTCACTTTGCTGCTAATATGAAAACCTTAAAAGTTCTACAATCAAGTTATTATTGAATCACTTTACATTAGGATGAAAGGAGGTACACCACCAATGTTATCAGTGCTAAAGGATGGGTAAACCCACACACAGGGATGAAGTTCCCATACAACCTCAAGTGAATCTAGAGCCATTTGAGAAGTGGGGCATGGATTTCATTAGACCTATTGATCCCCATGTTATAACGCCATTTACCACTCTTGGTAGATCTGATGTTATGATTATGGCCTAGGGAAACCCTTCCTTCTAGAGTTGGTCCAAAATCTAAAAAACAATGTTTTATTCCCTATACACTACTTTTCCCTATGATAAAAGTGTGTATACGCGGGTTAGCATATATCCAACCCACGTACATATGTTAAAACACTTAAAAAAATTAAATTTCCTTAATTTCGGGTAGAGTTCATGGGTTTTACTTGCTACTCACCTCCTATTGCTTATGGCCCATCTGTTTCCCAACTGAAAAAACTAATTTGGAGAAGTATAAATAAAAATCCATGGGAAGGCCTTAAGGGAGAAGATATGAGATATTGATACTATAGTGAGATTATCCTTGATCGAGTCTAAAGAATCCCTATGCCTCCTGCACTCCCCAAAGCTTCAGGAAACCCTTGTTTCCTTGATTATAGATATCCCTGATCTTGCTTGAGATATCCTTGTATTGGTGATGGAGGAAGATTGCTGAAGGCTGAGAAAGGACAGATCTAGAGGACGATTCCACTTGGAGCCGAAGAAGGACTCAGGTCGTGTTTCTCCACTTTACTTGTATCTTACTTCAATAAAAGGAATGTTGTTCTATTTCTGATATTAAATGTGTTTATGCATCAAATTATGTTTAATTCATTCATGAATATTATATTGATGTATAATTAGTCATTCATTTATATGATTTAAAGTTAATATCATGAACAAGCTTTATGTTTCTACTGTCGTGTATGTTCAATATGAATAATTTCAGGTTTCAAGAACATTGAGAGAAGCTGAGGGTTTGCACCCTACAGGATCTACCCAAACGAAGGACATTCGGGTAAGGACACTCCTACACGATTTAATAGAATAAGAATTTTTGTTGATTTACTAAGAATTTCTTGTTGTGGTTTGCCCTCTGCTCTGTTGGGGTTCTCAACCCAAAGCCCTAGGGTGGTTTCACTCGCAATATAATTGGCGACTCCGTTGGGGATAAAAATCTTGTTATTCCTGGTCTGGGTTGTTTTTTCTCAATTAGGGTTCAGTTTCTTGATTGCTTGCTTTTACAGTATTGTTTGGTCCATTAGTATCCAAGGCATCAAGTCTTATCTTCTTGATTAGACCTTGATTTTTGTTTTCCTAATAAAGCTTCGTATACATTGTTTTCTTTGACTATAGTAGCATATACACATAGGTTTCTTTAAAGTAGACTCGCGTATACATGAGTTTCCTGTATTAGAAATTCATGTGCACACTTCTATGTCTTTACACAGTCGCGTATGCAATTTTTTGGATTGTTTTTTCAAACCTTTCTTCCCAGTTAGGTCTTTCGCCTGGTGGTTTATGCTATTGTATGGTCATCTACTATCTGGAGAATTCATTTTTCTTGCAAGCTTCCTTTTTCAAAATGTCCTTCTCACTTAAAATATTTGGCCTAAGATTGCTTCTTAAGCAAGTTTGTAGTTTGTATCTTGGGTTCAATGCTTCGTTTTGAAGTTCTTGGTTGTTCTGGTCTTCCAGAACAGAAAATTGTTTTCAATTTCATTCCCAACCCAGATTTCAAGTCCCTTGCTTTGCTCTCCCTTGTTTGGTGGCCTTGTTGCTTTTATTGCTTTTTGAGAGTCTTTTTGACAAGTTTGAAAGTATTTCTTTCTTGACCTTTTTGTTAGTTTGTCGAAATATTTTGCTGCTGCTTGGGCCAGTTTGTATAAGTTCGTAGTATTTCTTGTTCAATTTTTATTCATTTTCGAGTTTATAACTTGCAAGATTGAAAGACTCCTTGTGCCTATTTATTGATCTTTCGAGTTTTAGTAGTACTTTTGTGACCTCAAAAAGTTGTTTTGTTCCCTTTAAAAGTAAAATCTCAAAAAACTTTACTTTTGTTTTTATTTTTCCAAGTTTCTAGTTTTTGGTTTCTTTTATTTTAGTGTTGAGAAGTGAATTGAGAACTTTTGCGATTTGTTCCGATTGATTTGAAGAGAGATTTGTGTTCAAATTTTTTCCCTCTTCATTTTAAGTTGGCTTATTGTCTCTATAAAGAGTTGCATTTTCTTATGAGTGTTATTTAGGATCTTGCAACATCATTGGAATTTGCATTAGGTTAGTTTGCATTTTAAGGCATTCTTAGTCTTTCTAGTTTTTGGGTGTGTGTGGATTGTTTCAGAAAAGAAAAGAAAAATATTTTGCTTATATATAAGTTTTTGTAGAGCCCAAGTAGAGATCACTATTCATCGAATAAAATGAATGCATTCATATAGTTAGTTTTCTATTGATTTCTTTTACGTCATGAAAGCATCATCAATTTCACCCTCGTAATTCCCCCTGACTCAAAGAACATCTATATAAAACCAAGTGATTAATAAAATGAACTAGAACTTTTATTGTTGTCATTAAACAAAAACTAACAAGTTTAGGTTCATGAGGGCCTTGGATTAGGTGAGTGGAGAGTTAACTCTCCAAGGCCACTCAAATTACAAAACGTAGAAGTTGAAGAAAGAGCGAAACCCAATATCACTAGAAAGTTTGGGAAATCTCTGTGACTGGGAGTTAAGCACGAGGGAGAGTGAAGACAAGGAAGAGAGATGCCCCCTCTCCAACTTGCTAGATCCTGCCTCACAACTGTTCTGCCTAGCTTTTGATACGAGTTGGTATCCATAGTTTCCTTTCCTAGGGATCACATAGGTGGCCATGGAGGGGAATCTCGTGGCACCTGAGGCTGACGCTGCATCACGTTCAACAGTATTTCTGGAGGGTACCCTTGTGAAGCTTGGGTGCATGCACTAGCAAAGGCTTTCCTCTAGAGGTCAGCGTAACTGCCTCTAATACCTTTGTTAGTAGGCCTAGGGTATAATTACCCCAGTCTGTTTTTGGAAGGCCCTTGATTTTGGCTTTTTTATATTTTGGTGTCTACTCCTAATCACCTGGAGTGGGAATACTTGAAATTTGTTTGATTGCTTGTATCTTTAGGGAATTTTAGAGAGTGCTCTTTGCTCCTAGTTGGCCTATATTTACAATTTTTTCGAGTCTTTAAGTAGATCTCTTAAAAATAATTCAAAGTGGCTAATCGACCATCTCATCAGTCTAGGAGACTTCATCAGCTGTCTCCTATGGGTCCTAAGCCTTCTCCTCAAAGGCATAGGAGAAATAATGCCTGTGGTTTTCAACCAGTGGCAGTAGGTGCATCAGAGATTGATCTTCTGGTTGGAGTCATTGATTCATAAGATAGACTTGGTACAAGTACAGAGTTAGAGAAGAACACTCCAGTTCTTTCTCGAGTCCTCTTCCAGTCAGAAGATAATATCGAGGTTGAAGCGATTTTAGAGTCTATTGCGGCTCCTAATTCTCTTCTTCCTCCTGATCATCCATACATTTTATTATATGTCAGAACTCCGACCAACAAGCCTTTTACCTAGGTTTACATCAATCTATTCCTTCAATGACCACTGCTGGAAGCATGGAATCCACGACAAGTTCTACAAGTATGCAGAATCCTGTATCTGTATAAGGAGGAGGAACAATTTATATACCTTCTGTTATTCCTAGTATTGCTATATTTGGTCCATTCCATCATTGAGTAGAAGTTTTCAAGTTGTCACCTCTGGCATCACTTTTTCCCTTTTGGAATGCTGACTAGTGTGATTCCTTCGGTTTCATTGAGTATTCCATCAGCTGCCTCCACATCCATGGCAAGTGGATCAACTTCTTTCCAGGGTTTCCCATTTAGGGGTCATCATATACCACACTCCAACCCAACTGTGAGATCCATGCCTTTTTCCTTTTTAGGTCAAGGTTATAATCCATTTCAAAGTTGGACAAACCCTACAATTAGTGGGTTAGGAGCTAGGAATCAATCTTATTTTGGCCAATAGGGGAATATCCCGTATTCTTTTGTCAATTCTTTTCAAAACTTTTATCCATATGCTAATGCAAGGAATTCTTATCATGGGATTTCTGCTCCTTTTAACACTTCTTTACGGGGTAACTTTACTGGTTACAGAGGATTTTCAGTAGGAGTTGGTCAAACTCCAAATTTTGCTGGACCACAAGGGGATCCTTATGGTTCGGTTGGGTCTACGAATTACTTCTGGCAACTTGGTGCATTCACAAATCCAAGTCATTATTTTCAGAACATTGGGAGTTCTGCCCAAACTGGGTGGAATCCTCAGGGTCCGCCACGACTCCCTTTTCTGGCAACGTTAAACTTTCTAGATCTCACTAAATTAGCTAATGATCTGATTAGGTATAACCCAATTGGGCCTCCAGTCCCAAGCAAACTTCCCTCTGATATCCAAAAATTCGAGGGGAAGACTGGTGAAGATTCAGGTGACCACGTAATGACCTTCCACTTATGGTGTTCGTCCAACTCCCTGATAGATGATTCAATCAGGTTGACATTATTTCAATCTACCCTAATTGGAAATGTGGATAAGTGGTACATAGAGCTGCCAGGGGGCATCTTCACTTCTTTCGGCGATTTGGCTACTATCATTTTAAGCCATTTTCAATTGCATGTCCGATAAGATGCCAGAACTGAGCTTCTTGCTAATTTCCAACAAGATAAGTTAACTCACATTTCAGATCATATTCAGGAATGGAGGAGAAGGAAGAGGCTCATCAAAGCCAATATCCCACAAGAATTCCTTCTCGAATGGTTTCGTAAATCATTACAACCTGAGAACTCTAAGGATGTGTCCCTCTCCAATGTTTTCACTGAAGAGCAAGCTATTTTTAGGGGCCAACAGTTAGAACTAATCTATTCTTAGTCTGGTGTTCTTAAAAAAATTCTACCTGACACTCCTAGATCTAAGTTGAATATAACCTGTTGGATACCTATACCAATGGGTTTCATATTTCATGATTGGCAAAGTCAAGTGCCAAATATGCTCTGCTTTGCTGCTACAAAGATCCCATATTTTCCAGGAGAGACAAGGTGTGTCTATATCTTGATAAGGACTCTATTTTGATGGATGACCCAACAGTCTAATTTGGATCATGCCATGTTTTCAATTTATGTTGTAGAATAGAGGAAGAAATCTGTCCAAACTGTTTAATCTTGGCAGATCAGTAGTTAGGCAGAGAAACTAAGGTTCCCAACTGCTTAATCTGGGGCCTTGGAAGAAATAAGGGTAGTGCTAGATAGGAAATCAAAGGAAAAAGCCAATGGAAAAGGAAAGGCACACAAGGGTTTGCAAGTCCAAGTGCACCCTCCAAGAAGAAACAAAAAATGTTAGGCAAAATAGTTGGGTAGGTAGATGGGGTTGCAGAAGTGGTGTTCCTTCCAAGATCAACTTTGCTAACCAAGTACAGACAAAACAACATAGTGAAGCATGTCTAACTTCCCTTTTTCCCTTTCCTTACCACTCATTACTAACATCCCTTCACTAGGTGTGTTCATAAGGGAGACTCAAGGTTTTATGTTGGTTCTTATGGCCTTTAAAAGCCACATTTCTTGTGCAAAAATCTTTTCATTTTGATCTACTCTTTAAACTAAGTTGTCTCCAAGAAAACCTAATGATACCACTCTTCATTCACCTTCTCCCTCCATATTAACCTCTAACTCTATTATCTAGCTCCCTATGCTTCACCTTCCCTACTATTATAACACCATGGTGTATAAACCCTAAACAATGTATAAATATCCCCTCCTTGGCATTATAGCCATAAGTTTCACTACTAGGGCATTGGATTAACACCTGGTTAAGCTCAATAACCCAAGCCTAACCCCTTTTCTCTATTAGATCTTGTCTACCTAGCCAACTCTCCATTTTTGCCTAAAAACCCTTGAAGGAACCCTTTTGTGCACCCTTATACCCACTAGAAGGCAAAAATACGATGAAATTCACTTTCCCCACCTTATCCTAAGGTCGGGAGCCTTTATGCGCCTTTCTCATGAAATTTAATTAAAACCCGCCTATCCTAAAGTTTTTTCTTTGATATGTTTTATGCGAAAATTTCAAGAAAAACCTTTGTTTCTGCCTTATTCTAAAGTCGTCGGGTATATTTGATTTTTTACAAAAGAAAGATTGAAAAACCATTGAAAATCGTTGATAACCCAAAGGGTCCCGCCGGGCGCGGTTACCAATACATATTATTATTTTAAGCCGCCCGTTGACTTTATCCGTTGTGCAGCTTGCTGGCCCGATATCCGTCTGATCGAGCCTTTCCAGATCTACGGTCGTTAGGGATTTCGGCGGGGCCCGATGTCCGACAGATAACCGCCGTTGACCATATCTTCCGCACATATTCCCTTCCCGATAGCTGTCATATCGCGCGCCTTAAATCCAATGGTTGTCGTGGATTTCGGAGGGGCCCCGATGTCCGACAGATATCGTCCGATATCTGTCAGACGGTGATGTCACACGGATCCACGCGTCGCTCCCAAATTCCATCGGAGCCCCCTCTGACAGATTCCTTGCTGTATAGGAGGGGGCCCGATATGAAGACACCTGTCCGCCTGCGTTACCCTCCCTGCTGTCCATTATGTCAGCGCCACGACTGTGCACCCTGTCCTCCATTCGTCCACCTGGCCGCCACCTCACCACCCCCGTGGACCGGTCTCAGGCCACCACATCACCCAATGACATCCTGCTGACGTCATCCGACCCGGACCCACTTGCTGACGTCATTTAAAAAGCGCGCCAATAAGCCAAAAAAGCCATATTTTGACAAATTTACGTGTTTTTTAGCACTTTTTGTAAAAAACACCTCTGCTTTCTCTGCATGTGCGTTACGACGAACAATTCGCCAACCAAGTCCAGACCAACCATAGAGGTTCAGAGCGTGCACCCAATTGCTGTTCCGACCTGAGCAATCTGTTAAACAGGTATTTGTCCGTGAAACCTCCCTGCAACCTGGTTTATTCTCTGTAAATGCTAAAAAACACCTGAACACGACGGAAGCTTAAGAAATTACCATAAAACCAAGCGTACCCAGCTCCCCCTTGAAGAATTAACGGTCAAATTTCACTGGAAGAGCCATTTCGCACTGAATTTTTAGTAAAAACCCTTCTCCGTTCACGCAGTCGTGAACCACAGTCCATAACCTACTTCTAATTATCTAAGAGAGGGCTGCTAAACATGGTGAATAGCCTTCGCGGAGAGCCAAACAGTATTCCAATTGATGTGGACCTACCCTGCAACCCTGCACTCCTCTAAAATCTTCCGTCCTCAGATAGCACCTTCATCATTTGTCAAACAGCATCTAAGCAAACATGGATACTCCAATGGCATCAGTAGCCCTCAATGTTGCTCCCCTGAATGCCCCCCAGAGAGAGCTGGAGTGGCAAGATTTGGCAGACCTAGACTACCAAATCTCAGAGGACAGCCCATCTAAATGCAAGTTC
>APFE030029022.1:179934-192142 GCA_000404065.3 Pinus taeda
TTTGTCCGTGAACCTCCCTGCAACCTGGTTTATTCTCTGTAAATTCTAAAAAACACCTGAACACGGCGGAGGCTTAAGAAATTACCATAAAACCACACATATCCGGTCCCTCATTGAAGAATTAATGGTCAAATTTCACTAGCAGAGCCATTTCGCACTGAATTCTTGGTAAAACCCTCTTCCATTCACGCAGTCGTGAACCAGAGTCTATAACCTGCTTCTAATTATCACAGAGAGGCCTGCTAAACACGGTAAATAGCCTTCTGAGAGAGCCAAACAGTATCCTAATTGCTGTAGACTTACCAGCGTTCTTCAAAATCTTCCTTTCTCAGGCAGCGCCTTCCTTATTTGTCAAGCAGCATTCAACAAACATGCAGATCTCAGAAGTCCCAGCAGCCCTGAATGTGGCTCCTCTAAATGCCCCCCAGAGAGAGCTAGAATGGCAGGATTTGGCAGACCTAGACTACCAAATCTCAGAGGACAGCCCATCTAAATGCAAATTCCACATACATCTGTTGCTCAGAGCCAAACATAAAGATGGAACAGATATTCTAGGCATTTGGGAGTCCTCCCTCCCAATCTTCAAGCTCCCTCAGGTCAACCAGTTCCCTGACCTGATTCACTTATGTGATGTCTGCTATGACCCCATGCAGAGGGCTGTACTTGACCCTAAAGGTGCAGTAGTGTTTTACATAACCCCTGAGGCCATCAAGGAAATGCTCCAGTTCAAAACCTAGAAGAAGTTGGTCCCCTTGTCCCTGCTGGACTTGATCAACCAAGGAGCCAAGATATTAACGGAAGCACAGATCCTAAAGCTGAATAAACTATTCATCAAAAACTCTGACACAGTGCTGCACCCTCCCATTTTTGATGGCTATCTCAATCAACTGGGTCTGGACCTGGCATATATGATTAGCTCAGTTTTGGGGTACAAATCACTAGAGTTTATTGAGGAAACTGTATTAGTGATGATGAAAATGTTCTCCCCCGGCAAGACTCCTATTTTCTATGATTATGCTACATACATCTCAGACAAGATACATGAGCAATTTTTACACTTGTCCAGAGAGAAGGTGTTCAGATACACCTCATACATTTAACATCTCATTCTGTACTACCAACATGAGAAGTTCTCCTTTGAGATCAAGAGAACTGATGCAGCAGGCAACCCAAGGTCAGTAGTGTACTAGACCTCAGTCTTCCACATCTTCGCATACTCTCGATACACATACTCTGAGTTCATAGACCTGTTCATCCATCCAGCTATGTCTCTCTTCTTAAACTCACCCCCTCCAAGACTATCTGATGAGATGCAGAGGATTCTGCAGCTATCCAGTGCATACAGCGTAGGGGATTGGTACTTTTACCAACACTTTACTGTGATCAGAATATATGGGTGTGAGTTGCGCCCATACAAATTGCCCAGGTATGTGCCTATGAGACTGTTTGCCTTAGAATATTTCAGGCAATTTGGCGATGCCGATATGGTGCACTTTGCAGGCAGGGGCAAGAAGGCACAACTTAAGGTAAGAAATCAACTTGGCCACTTTGTCCTAAACAAAAGAGAAGGATGGAAAGATGTGGACAGGAGGCTAGAAGGCCTTGGCCTAAAAAAAAGCTTCCTTTGGAAGCCCTATGACCCTAACAACTCCATATCCTTGAGAAGGCAGAAATACAAACTCTCCAGCTATGAGCATGTGAGTATGCTCCACATCCAAAGACATGCCAACCAGCCAAAATGGAGAAGGAATACATTGGAAGAGCCAATCACTCAGGAAGAACTAGTTGAAAGAGCTAGAAGGCATTTATTAAAAATGGTTGACTTAGAATCTCCTTCTCAGGTACTTACTCTGCCAAAGCCTCAAACAGGAGCAGCTGCTTCATCTTCAACAACACAGCAAGAGGCAGTGCAAACCACAAACCAAGAGCAGAGCAAGGGCAAGGAAAAGGTCATGGAAGAACCAGGCAGCCAACAGGGTCAAGAACAACAACCCCAACAGGAACAACAGCAAAAATACCAACAGGGTCAGGGGAAACAATCAGCAGAGGCCCAAATGGCCACCCAAGAACAGACAACACCAATGGCGCCTCCAAGGCAGGATTCCAGGGTTGATTCCTCCATCCTCCAAACCCCTCAAAGGGAGGACGTAAGCAGAAAAAGAGAAAGGGAGACTCCCCTGACTACATCGCCAGAGAAGAGACAAAGGTTAAATCCCTTCTCAGAGGAGGAAATGCCAAGCATGGAGGCATCAGCCAGCTCCTTACAACAGGAGCAAGACAGGGCAGCATTAGGAGAAGTGAGCTCCTCAGCACAGAAGAAGGGAACAGGAACAAGCATTAAACAACAGTTCAAAGATGCCAAGAGAAGGAGTGAACCAATAAAAATTCAGCTCTACAATCACCTGTTGAACATGGCTCCTATAAACCAACAACAGCTCATGTTTGCATTTGATGTGCAGGAGGGGAAGATGACAATGAGCCACTTCACACCAACAGTGCAGCAACCACAAACAGCTGCAGACTACATCAGGACCAATCTGGAGGTCCTGTCAAAAGACATCCACCCAATGGATCAGATTGAGCTCCATAAACAGACGGGTGAGATGGTTTATGCCACCTTGGCTGATAAGACCTTGGTCAACTACAGGCTGCAAAATAGCTTGAACAATATTGCTGCATAGCTTGAGTTGGAAAAGGCTTCCTCTCAAGCTAAGGATAACCAGATCAAAGCCTTGGAGGAGATTATAATAGAGTTTGGGCATGACCCCAATGATGTTAAGGTTGTGCAAGAGGTCCTCAGGTTAAGGGATGCTGATATGGCAGCAATAAAAAAGAAATTGAAAATCCCACCAACTCTTCACCCACAAACGGATGAGGTTGCCCAGCAGAGGCAAGAAAAGGATGCAGCTTCCCTACTAATGACATTATACAAGGAGCTCATTCAAACGCAAGAAAAGCTACAGGAGTCAGAGGCCACATTGAAAGCAGCATTGCAGCAGAAGGAGGTAGGGAAAACCTCAAAGCCACCCCCAGAAACAATAAACCTTGAGGAAACCCCTCAAGACACTGCCCCTCCCAGCCAACAAGTGCAGCAAGAAGCCCCAGATACCTCAGTACCAACCACCTCAGCACCAACAACAGAGCAGGCTGAAAGCCTGGACATGCAGAAGCTGAGGAAAGAAATACAGGTACTGGAGTCCCAGATGTCTGAGCTGAGCCAAGACCAGGACAAACTGGCAAAAATAAATGAAAAGTATGATAAATCAAAACAAAATGTGGCAAAAAGAGAGAGGGAGGTAAAGGCCCTCAAGAAGAGGATTGCTGAGCTAGAAAAAAAGCTCACATTGGATAAAGTCACAGCAGAGCTTAAGAGGGTCATCTGGGGCAACATTGGCCAGTCTATACAACCAGGATTATTTGAGGCCCATATATGAACAAGTAGGCACTCATGAAGGCACGTTAAGAAATCAGGAGGCAAGGGATCTCTAGGGCAGATGCCTTGAGATTGCCACTAGGATGATAGACGTACTGAACTACAGGGACAAAGCTCCAGCTGGTTAGATGGATGAAATAGGACAGAGACCATCTCCCTAATAAAAAAAGGTTCCTGACATTAGAAACCTGATTCAGACCCTTGGAAAGAAAGAACCCAAGACATGCAAGCTGATATTAATAAATTTCAGAACAGTTTTTATGGATTTAACGAACAGGGTCTCCCTAGCCCATTTGGATCCATGAAAATATGTCAAGAGGTAAGCAATTTTGTAGCAACACAGATTTCAGAGCACCTAGTACATCGTCAGAAGCAGGCTAGTAACAGGGCAGATTCTTTTTGATAGAGTAGATAATTTATTTTTTATCAGGAATGAAATTGCACATTTATTTGATGAGCCCCCTCACTTTTATAAGTATACAGAGGCTGATGAGACCATGGGGTCGATTTTGAAACATCAGTTGCCTTCATCAGAGGTATGGGAAGAATTGATACGATTACTGTTAAAGCAAAGTCAGTAATTGTGATTTTGCCTTTGAAAATATTCTGAACTTCATACACAGCAGGACAAAGACACATCAGCAGGCATGTGGACAAAGTCTGAGCCAACTCAGCACAGGTACTCAGCCACAACAGCAGCATCAGCAGTCACGGGTGACAGGGCCGAGAAGAGACAGAAAGTTACAGTTGCACAGACATGTCATTCAACAGTTATGTCAAAGCGCCCAACCGACTCCAACCGACTCCGTGAGGCCCAAAGGTCAAGATTGTTCTGACAGGAGTAAAGAGCACTTATCTTGTATTAAAATATTGTAATAACTTCTCATCTACTACTCCTGTACGAGTTAAAGTAGATATTTATTTCTCAGATGACTCAATGCTTGAGATATTTTGTAATAGACTTCTATATATTCCCCCTCGCATTTGTTAGCAGGGGTTGGACTCTGGATGTAAGAAATCTCTTGATATCTATTCTGTAGCTCTTCTATTGTAAATCTTCAGACAACTAATACAAAGGATGATGGTATTTCTAAAGCGTTGTGTCTCTTGATGTCTTGCTGGTGTATGGCTCAATATTTCAGGATTCCTACGTGTTTCATGGCTCAATAAGTTTTCTTGTTTCTCTCTGTTATATGTTTGCTATCTTTCATATATCTTTCATGTTTTCCATACATTACATATCTAAATAGCAAGGAAAAAGAATAGTCTCAGGATTTGATCACAGATTACCCTAAACTCAATCCAAGCTATAATAAATGTTTTCTTCAGTTATGGAAATGAAAGTGCAATTCTTAAATGCTACCTTTCACACTATATCATCACAGTGATCTATTGTTTCAGGAATTCAGATAATGCTCCCAAGCAATAGGTTCTTTTCTCACATCCCAGCTCAGTGAAGAATTCTTAAATGCTCTTTACTGGTTGATTATCACTTCACCCTCCCAATTTACATTTTGATCTATGACATATAAAAAGGCCCTGTAATTCCAGCTGCACTTAAGCCAGGATCTCAAGGAAACAACTGCTATAGACCCCATTGCCGAATGGATTAATTTCATCCGCAGAGAACACTTCAAAACTATCAGAAAACATCCCCCAACCAAAGAAAAACAAACAAACCTGTACTTCATAACTAGCCTAAAAACCTGTATAAAAACATTGACAAACCTTACAAAGAGAGCCCTCTCTGATTACAACTAGGCTAGAAGCTGTAGTCCAAAGATTGGTTAGTGGTTACCCCGGCTGTATTCCCTTGGGAGTCATAGGGAACAACCTGGGTGTTAACAAAGTCATTTCTTAATAACACCCCCAAGGGCCTTGAGATCTGCTCAGGTCTCCAGTTCCACTCCATTACATCACAAACCACTTGGTCAAACCATGGAGTTCAAGCATGAAAAGAAGCCACATTTCTTGTGTAAAAACATCCTTTTTTCATCATTTTCATCTATCCTCAATATCCTAAGTCAAGTTTCATTTTAACTTGGTTTCACCCCTTCATTCACCTCACAAACCATATTAATCACTAACCTATGATCTAGCTCCCTAACTTCCCCCCTCCCCCAAGTGCTATAGCCATTTCCCTTCCTTGGGAAATATTAACCCCTCAAGGGTTAGTATTAGCCCTAAATCCTCCTAAAAAACTATGGGTTTGAGAAAAACTATGGTTAAAGGGCAAAAATCACTTTCCCCGTCCCCATTTACCCTTTTCCCCCTTTCCTCCGCCCTAAACCCTTTATTATAAAGTTTTTTGAAATAAAAAGCTTTTAAATAGAAGCGCATTTGAAACCCCCAAAGCCCATAAAACTAAAGTTTTAAACCCACCCCGCGGCCCGTGCATTTATCATATTTTAATCTTTTATGCGGGTCGCCCGCTATTAAACTGGCGGCATATCACGATCGCCGCCCACCGTGAGATCATCCGCCCCGCCAATCATATGGTGGGCGGTCGATCCTCCCACAAAGATGCTCGCCCTTTTGCGTTCGGGGGATGGGCGGTATTGCCGCCGTACCCCCGCCACGCGTCAGGCGCTGGGGGTGTTCGCTGCCCCCCCCCCCCTCCGAACCACTTACCGCCTAAGGGCCTGCCGGGGAGACCACTTACTGCCCTACCCCACGCTGATGTCACGGCCCCGTCAGCGTGACGTCACCCCACTTTGCCGCCACCATGCCTCCACGTCACCCCTGCCCTCTACGTCGCCCTGTCCACCCTGCCACCTGGGCACCCACGTCACCTGCCACGTCACCTTGTCCGTAACTGGGCCCATGATGACGTCAGCATGATGTCATCACAAAAAGGCGCCAATATGCCAAAAATGCATAAAAAGGCGTAAAAAACCGTTATTTTGCATTATTTTTTTACAAACGCCGGAGCTACTCTGGAAGCGAATTTCAACTTCCAACAGTCGAAAAGCAAAAGTAATCCGCCAAAGTCACTGCCGCCTCCATTGTCAACCCAACCACCTGCAATTCAGCCAGTTCGACCGGTGAAAACGCCTCGTACGCCATTAAAACCAGGTATTTTGCTGCAGGCACCCTCTTGTCCACTGTTCTCCATAAAATCATGTTTTCCTGCTTAAGCAACTCAGTTTAAGGACCCACATTGTTGAAATTCACCCCTAAAATCTACCTAATAAAACTCTGAAACCCCTGCACGAAAGAAGTCCCAAGGAAACCCATGACCCGCGGTGAAATCTACCTATTTTTCACAAAAAGCAGCTAAAAAGCTAAGCTACCGGCTAGAAGAACTGAATTCACATTTCCCTCACCTCTGCTAAAGCACTCCTCTGCAATTAACCAGCTAACCAGCTCAAAAACACTCTACTTCCTCAAAATAGAGTGCCCCATAGATTGATTAAGCCTGTGACAGCCTCCTTGAACTGCCAAAACTGCTCACTGCAAACAGAGAGCAGTAGGCCATTCCTCAGAACTCACACCAAGCTTGAAACACAGTAAAACCACCAGCAAGACCAAGACAATGGCCACTCCAGCTGCTCTGGATGTTCTGCCTATAAATCAACCCAACAGAGAGCTAGAAGCTATACCATTGGTGGACAGTGATGCCCTCATCACAGACTTTGTGGCAGAGAGAAACCATTTGCAGACATATTGCCAAATAAGAAATAGTCACTTGGACAGCAGTGACCTGTATGGGGTCTGGAAATCTAATCTACCCACCTACTTTCTGCCTTCTGTCAACATTTTCCCTGAAATCATCCACCTATGTGCAGAGAACTATGACCAAAAACTCACGGCTGTGAAGTCTCCATCTGGGAGCATCCTCTTCTATATAACTCCAGACTCCATCAACCAGATGCTCAACTACAAACAGACCCAGTTGCTATAACCCTTCTCCATGAACTATTTGCTGGATGAGGGTTCCAGAATTTCTGATTCAGACATTGCTGCCATAGCTAGGAAATTCATGAAGGCAGACTGTCAGCCGTCTGGGCCACCTCCTTTCTCCTATGAAGATTTCAATGAGGTTGGCAAGCTACTGATAGACATGCTGACCTCTGTGCTGGGTTTCACCACAAACAAACATGTTGATATAACTGTGCTGGCCATGCTCTCTGCATACAGCCTGATGAAGCCCCCTGCTATGAAATACAATTATGCCAAGTACATTTCCAATAAGATACATGATCAATTGACAAGGCTGGACACGGAGGAAATATTCAGATATTCCTCATACATCTATCACTTATTCTTGTACTACCAAACAGATAGCTTCCAGTGCTCAATCAAGAAGCTAGACTCACAGGGTGAGAGAAGGTCTGTGATCTTCTGGTCTTCAGTCTTCCATCAGGTACAGAATTCCCCTTACTCTTATTGTGAATTCAATGATCAGTTTGTTTATCCAGTTACATGCCTCTTGAAGCGGACACCTCCTATCAGATTTTCCAAGGATATGCAGAAGATCTTGCAGCTATCCAGAAGCTACAAGATTGGTGATTGGTACTTATACCAAAACCACACTGTCATCAGAATCTATGGCTGTGAGCTCTGTCCCTACAGGCTCCCAAAGTATGTCCCTATGAGGCTATTTGCCCTGGAGTATTATAGACAACTTATAAACTCCGACCTAACACACTTTCATAGTGCCAAGAAGAAGGCCAACCTGAAGTTCAGGGATCACTTAGGCCCATTTACAATGAACAAAAAAGATGGTTGGCAAGAAGCTGACCAAATACTATGACAACAGCTCAAACTTAAGAGAAGCTTCTGGTGGGTCCCTTATGACCCTGAAGGTTTCATTAGTGCAAGGAGGGTTAAATATAGGCTGCTAGCCTATAAACATCCCCCACTCCCTCAAGTACAACATTTTGCTAATCAAGATGAATGGGTGCCTGAATCAATAGTAGAGGAATTGACTCAGGAAGAAATAATGGAGAAAAATGTAAAGGACTTGGAAAAAACTCTTGACTTGGACACTTGTCTACAGGTTTTCAAGCAACCAGTCCAAGCAGGAGAAGGTACCTCTACTGCCCCAACAACACAGGACATCCAGCAGGCTCCAGCAACAACAACCACCACAAAAGGAAAGGAGAAGATGGATGAACAACAGGAAACAGAAACAGGGCAGCCTAGTACTTCAAAAGACCAGCAATCAGGACAGGCCCCTCCCCTGCAAACTGAACAAACTCAAAACCCAGTTTTGCAGACCCCTCTAAATGATGAAAGAGGGAAGAAGAGAGACAGAGAAGAAATTACACCTCCCATAGGGTCATTATAGCAACCAGAGGCCAAGAGGCCGAGGGTAGACCCTGAAGCTGAAGGAGACATAAGTGAAGAGCTGGCAGAAAGCCAGAGCAAGGAAAGACAGACGAGCCAACAGACTGCCACTAGCTCATTTCAGCTAGAACAGGCTCAACAACATACCGTGGAGGTATCCTCCTCCAGACAACAGGGCAAAAAGCCAGCCACAGTTAAAGAGGGCTTCAAGGAGATCAAGGCACAAAATGAGTTGCTAAGAGTGCAGCTCTATGAGCAATTCCTGAACAAAACCCCAGCCAAAAAGCAAAGATTAATGGCTGCCTTTGATCTCAACGAAGAAAAGATGATCTTCACTCATCTAAAGCCCAAGGTTCCACACCCAAAGACCACAGCAGATTATTACAAGACTAATCGAGAGGTCTTTGCCAAAGACATACACCCCATGGATCAAATTGAGCTACACAAGCAAACTGGGGAGATGGTGTATGCAACACTTGCTGACAGGGCAATGCTGGCCCATCAGCTAAAGGAATCTCTGAAAAACACAAACAGACAGCTTGATTTGGAAAGGTTGTCCTCCTCCGCCAAAGATAACAGAATAAAGACTTTGGAGGATATAATTATTGATTTGGGACATGACCCCAAATATCCAAAGCGTGTTAGAGCCCTTATGAAGAAAAAGGAGGATGATATAGCTGCATTGAGGAAACAGGCAAAATTTCCTCCTACCATCCATCCGGACACAGTAGAGCTTGCACAAGAAAAATAGGTGGACAATGCTATGGAGTTGCTCCTAGTCATGAACCAAAGGATACTGCAGATGGAGGCAGAGTTAGAAAAAGCTATACAGGACAAGCAAGGGGAATCTGCCTCCCAGCCACCTCAAACCTCAACAAACCTTCAATCTTCCCCTCCAGCACAAGTAACAGCTTCCCCTCCTACTGCTCCAGCACCTACCACAGCCACATCAGCAACTGGAGCAACAGTAGAAGCCACAGCAGCAGCAGAATCCAGCCTGGGTATGGAAGAATTAATGAGGTTGTTAAAGAGCTGGAATCAAGTCACAGAAATAAATATTGCCAAGGAAAAACTGGCCAAGCTGGAGGCCAGTTATGACAAGTCAAAGATGACTGTGGCAGAAAAACAAAGAGAAATAAAGGCCTTGGAGGCCAAAGAAAAAACTCTAGAAAAAGAGTGGATGCTAGGCAATACCCTAGCAAAAGTAAAAAAGATTATTTGGGCCAAGATTGGCCAATCTATGCATGACCAATGGAGGTCCATTCAAGCAATTTTTGAACAGGTGGAGCTGATAGAAATAGCTCATGTAGAGATTCAGAGAGCCAGGACATCCCTGGGAATAATGCCTGAGCAAGCGACCAAAATGATTCACTTTCTCAATAACCGCACTAGGGAAGAATTGGCTGCTCTAAAAATAGCCAGCAGAAGAGATACAATCCTCACTACCAAAAAGATACTAACATTGAGGAATTTCACTCAGACACTGGAGAGGAAGTGTCAGGAAATGAAGGTTGAAATAGATGATTTCAGAGCCAAAATGGCTATTTTATAGGATAAAGGACTGCCAAGCTTAGTGACTGGTACAGGACAGCTGCTGTCATATAATCAGTATATGAAAAGGGTCAACAAATATGTTGAAAACCAGATCACAGCATCCAGCAACTCCACAGAAGAAGCAGGGCCTCCCTCTGGGCAAACCCTCTATGACAAGCTGCAGAATCTATTCTTTATAGAGCATGAAATTAATCATCTGTTTGAGGTACGTCCTAATTTTTATAGACACACAGAGGCAGATGAGACAGTGGTTAAAATGAGAAGACATCAGTTACCCCCAGCTGATTGGTGGCAAGCAATGTTGGAAATTTTGCCTAGATAATTCCACTTTGCTTTTTGCCTTTTTTGGAGAAAGATCAGCATACAAGTCAGCATACAGGTACAGCAAGCAGCATACAAATGACTCAGTAATCCACCCAAATGGCAGGATAAAATTAACGCAGCATTTAAAACACTGCTACCGCCTACTTTCCACAGCCAAAAGTCAAATCTGTCTGACAAAGGAATGTCGGCTATCTCAGCATTTAAAGTTATATTTATGTGTCATTTACTTTTTGTAAGAGAGTTGGTGGTGCAATTTATTACACCATAACTCCCCACTAAGATATTTTATACCCTATTTTGTATATATATCCCCTCAGATAACGCATTGAGGGTCGGTTGTAATACAATTCTTCCTGAAGAGCTCTGTAATATACTGAAGACTTTTGATAATAAAATTGCTGATGGAGATTGCTGGTTCCAACGCTGTCTGAAGATGGATATGTAAAGCTCTGTGTTATTGCAGAATTCCCGTGTCATTTGCTGAATCAATAAGTTTCTCTTAACTGTGTATGTGTTTCCTGTTAGTTCCATAATTTTTGTGTTTTCATAATCTTAGTAAATAGAGAAAAAGAATGGCCTAGGATTTGTTCGAAACACCCTATGCTCAATCTCTATTCCTAAATATGTTTTCTGCTGGATTAGCCATAGATATGAATTCTTAATTGCTCATGTCTAAACTTATCCTAACATGGTGAATACTGTTTAAGAATTCTTAACTGCTCTTAAGCATTACTTTCATGTTTCTTCATTAGCATAGTGAAAGATTCTTAACTGCCTTTCACTCACTAAATCCCCACTTTCACCAACAAATATGATATATTGTTTTCACACATGCCTAACTTGCTCTGCAGCAACACTTTGTCTCCACAGATCCACTTTCAAGAGCACAAACATCTCAACTCCATTGCCCAATGTAACAAACTGTCCTGAAAATCTATATTTCAGTTCTAAAAGAATACACCAACCCACCAAATTCAAACAAACAGTGCATCATAACTAGTCTAAAAACCTCATCAAACAAAGCTAAAATACAAAGAGAGAGCCCTCTCTGGCTACCGGTAGGCTAGGACCTGTAGCTACAAGATTGGTTAGTGTTTACCTCGGCCGTATTCCCTTTAAGAAACAGGGAACAACCTGAGTGTTAACATAATGGCGACTCAACTGGGGACCTCTTCAGGATTTAGAAAATACTGTATGTCTGCTAAAAGTTCCACTTGAAATCTGAAATTCAGTCAAGAAGCCTTCAAAGCTGTTATTGTACCAACACTTACAGCCTCAAGGAAGAGTTGATTCAGTTGATCTTTATACTCATTTTGAGATACATACAGCCTTTTCAAAATCTTGTCCAGTCCTTGCAAGATATAAATTTTCCTAAAAAACACAAAAAGACTAGCTCAGAAACTGGCTCCCAAGAAGAATCTTTGGTACACTAGGGAAAATCCTGACCCAAACCCACCCACTGTCTTTGAAAATCCTAATACAATCCCTAAATTTGTTAAAAAGAAGCAAGGGCCAGATAAGCTTGCTGACTTAAGTCCAGAGACAGTGTATCCCAACCCCATTTCCACTCCAATAAAGGTTCTTTTTCGGTCCACCCCTAATTCC
>APFE030029032.1:0-19985 GCA_000404065.3 Pinus taeda
TCCTAAAAACTGAAAAGATTGCCAAGCGTTTCTTTTACACTCGTTAAAACGAAATTAAAAGACGGTCCTCTTACAGCCCTTTTCTGACCGAAAAAACAAGAAAAGATTGCCGGATTTTTGTCGTTTTAAATTCGATATTGGAAATAAAACGACGTGTCCTTGATCGCTTTTTACTTTTCAGGTCAAAGACACTAACTATGAAAATATCCTTGGTCGCAAGATCAAGCGGTTCTCCTAGGTATTATTTTATACTTTTTCGGGCTTAGGAGACACAACTTTACGAAAAGTTCAATCTGGAGTCTTCTAAGTTTTTCAGACTCTCTAAATATGAAAAGCGCCGAGTTTCTCCTATACTGGACTCGTTAAAATTTCACAGTAAAGGACCTGTTCTATTACAAACAGAAACGGACCACTCCTTCTTAGGGTTCGCATCAAAAACTAAGTTGGACTCATCCGAAGGATGAGCTTACAAACAAGCATATGTTATCCTCCTCAAGCTTGTAAAAAATAAAGAGGTACTTGCCAGAAATGGTGGGGCAAAAATGAGAAGAATGAGCCTATTTGATATCTTTTTGTCTCAAGAAAAACCTTACTACCGCTCTTGAACACGACACTTGTTCGTTCACCTGGGTTGGGAAATCCTTTATCTCACAGTTGACCAAAATCACTTGACATTTTTAGCCGGGTTATGGGAGTCGACTTTGAGTCATTTATCACCAAATCATCTGTTGTGTCGTTATGTGTTCAAGAGATCTGAAACAAAACATTCAACTGCAAAATACCTATCGTTCATCATACCATCATTGAGTCAGTCCTTACAACAACATTTCTTCAACTTGAACTATGATTTCCTGTTGTGGGCTTGCCTGCAACGGGTCACTTTCTATCGACATCAGCACATTATCTACAGATTTGACTTAGAAATCGTCAGTACCTTGAAGTCTGCATACATCAATGGCAGGTTTCTCGCCTTCGACGTCAGTTTTCATCATTGACTTGCGATCGAAGGATTCCATGAAATGTTCGACATCGACTCATTCATTCACATCGCATGGATTGTGCTGGGTACTTTGAGAACCATTGACATTACTGGTGGTCTCTCTCACGCTTGTTAACAGTTTACATCATTGACTGGTAATCAAGTGGTTTCTACCATGTTCGACATCGACTCATTTATTCACATGGCTAGAATCGTACCAATTCGGGAAGTAGAGATGGAGACCCTGGATCTAGTTTCCACCATCCAGGCTGCGAGGAGTTTTGTATTCATTATGTTGTAGACCAATCATAAACAGATGGCTGCATCCATGCTGTGTCTACACGAATCTATGATTATGATGTATTATGAAATCATTCTTGTACCAGAATAGTTAGTCCAATAGTTAAAGTTTTTGATCTGAGTATGGGAATGCCTACCTCAGTAATGATATGATCTTATACATGTATTTTGTGTTGAAAATTGCAGGTTCTGACCGGGCTCTCCACAAGATGATCCTCGAAATGATAAAGTACTTCACCCTTCCTATATGATTTAACACCCTTATCTATTACATGCTTCGTACTTTAGGGGGCAATCTGTTACACTGAAATTTGTCACCATGACTATCTGCAGTTAATATGGCTCCATCAATAGTCATATTATCCTCATTGTCAAGCCTTATACCTCTGCTCTCCATGTCCAACTTCAAAAAAGAGAGAAAGTCATTAAAAATCATGTTTATCTCTGGGTACGCAGGTTCTCTCTACCTTGCCTGCGTGTACGCATTCCAAGCTCATTGTACCTACGTACTTGTATGCTCTATAAGCCAAGGGATGGGTGCGTACTCCTGTAAAGGTCAAAAGGCGTGAGTTTCATCTTAAAAAAGTTACTTGTGGTCACTTCTAGAGCTTTCTAGGAAGAGTGTTTGATGTGTATTGGGCGCCTCCAGATGGTTCATGCATCCCTTGATAGAGGAACTTATCCCATCAAGAGAGGAGCTACCCCATCCAAAAGAGGGAGTATCCCATTGATGTTGGAACTGAATAACTTCCTCTAGAACACTATAAATACAGGCATTGGGCCAAGGGAGGGGAGGTTGAAAGCTGAACATCCCAAAGGGTAGATGCTGCTGGAATTAGGACTTCCATTGTAAGCTTGTGAGGAGAGATTACCATCCTTTCTTGTTTCATTTGGAAGTGGGTGAGCTTGTCAAAGTAGAGGAAAACTCTTGCTGGACCCTGGGAGGAACTTGCACAACACCAAGGTTTAGGTTGTAATGGTTTCTTTTTTGTTTCCTTAATACAAATAAGTCCATTCTTCTCAATGATTTGTTGTTAATGAATTGTTTCATATACTCCTTGGTCTATATGTTGAATATGTTTTGTTTTATGAGATATTCAGGTGTTTTGTAATCGTTTGATTGTTAGTGTATGCAGGTTTCGAAGTGAATGAGGAACTCATCTGGATCTATGAGGCTAGACTACTACAACAGCGTTGGACTTCAGGTAGGATCGAAAAACACTTGGTTTCTCATATGATAATGCATGTTTAGAGAAGGATTGCTCTTAATTGTCTTGTTTGTCACTAGAGAGTCTTAGACTCCTAGGGAGGTTAGTTTTGTCAGCAAAAATAACTCTTTTCGCATGACACTAACTATCTCAGTGTATTCCCCGACTTCTTTCCTAACATACCCAGGTCCTGCCTCACGAGGTAATTCCTCTACTTTGATGGGGTTGACAATACCTTGGCCATTAATGCCCAAGCATTTTCCTTTGTACTCCATTCTCTTTAGCATTTTCGAGCCAATTCCTGTGGTATGATTTTCAAAAATAGCGAAATCATCATCAGGAAACATACACGAAGATGGAAAACTATTTTTCATGTCACATGGGTCTCATTATAGCTTTTCCAAGGCCTCCTCCTTCTCTTGCAGCTGTCATAACAAAGTTTGTTTTTCCTCTTTCTCTTCATGTAAGCACATCCTCAATTCATCATTCTCTGTTTGAATATTTTGTTTGTTTTTCTTCAGTTCTTTCTGTTGGGTTGTGTTATGTTCTTTCCACGACTAGCCCACGTAGTTAACCAATGGGTTAGAGGGGGGGCAGAGTCCCCCTTCGTTGCACCGATTATGTAGTGGGGAGGGGGAGAGGGGTTCACAGGGGGTTTGAGGTGTAATCCATCGTTGGTGGTTCACTAACTGTCTCAGCGCATTCCCCAACTTCTTTCCTAACATACCTAGGTCCTGCCTCATGAGGTAATTCCTCTACTTTGATGGGGTTGACAATGCCTTGGCCATTAATGCCCAAGAATTTTCATTTGTACTCCATTCTCTTTAGCATTTTCGAGCCAATTCCTGTGGTATGATTTTCAAAAATAGCGAAATCATCATCAGGAAACATACACGAAGATGGAAAACTATTTTTCACGTCACATGGGTCTCATTATAGCTTTTCCAAGGCCTCCTTCTCTTGCAGCTGTCATAAAAAAGTTTGTTTTTCCTCTTTCTCTTCATGTAAGCACATCCTCAATTCATCATTCTCTGTTTGAAGATTTTGTTTGTTTTGCTTCAGTTCTTTCTGTTGGGTTGTGTTATGTTCTTTCCATGACTAGCCCACGTAGTTAACCAATGGGTTAGAGGGGGGGCAGAGTCCCCCTTCGTTGCGCCGATTATGTAGTGGGGAGGGGGAGAGGGGGTCATAGGGGGTTTGAGGTGTATCCGTAGCCCCACTTTATGGGTTCCGTGGTAGTGCCCCAGAAAATTTTGGTTTTGGACTCTATGTTAGGTTGGGCGAACACACCTATGGTTTTGTGCACGATTTTCACACATGTTTTTTGGACGTGATGGTTTTTGGTCCATGGTATTGGATGCTTCGACATGTATAAATATGTATTATAACATTGAAAGGAACATAATGAAAAATCAAGATGGTAGTCCCAGTTTTGGGATCCAGGGGAAAATCTCTGTGTATATGTGTTTTATGTGTTATGCTCTCGCATTGTTTATTTTTTGTTTTTTAGAATTCGTATGCAGGTAATTTCTATACGGGGTTAAAACCTACATTTAGTATCAGAGCAGTTTTGGTTTCAAGGGGATGCCTTTGTTGCTTAGGGGTTTCGCTCGGGCCTGTTGTAGACCCTGTTCAGTGGGAGATCTATGAGATCAATTCTTGTGGTGAGAGAAGATGGCAAGTAGTGGAAAGATAGAGATCAAGAAATTTAATGGTCAGACTTTTGAGTTGTGGAAACTCAAGATAGAGGATCTATTGGTGGATAAAGATCAGTGGATCATGGTAGATTCAAATACTAAACCGACGGGAGTGTCCGATGAAGAATGGAAGAAGTTGGATTGGAAGGCAAAGACAACAATACGATTATGTGTTTCACATTCAGTATTGCTGAATGTATCAAGGGAAGCTATGGCGAAGGCTTTGTGGGACAAGTTAGGGATTTTGTACCAATCTAAGTCTCTAGTGAATAAATTGTTCCTGCGGAAAAAGCTATATAGCCTAAGGATTAAAGATGGAGACTCGGTGACAGAGCATCTTAATGCATATAACACTGTGGTAAGTCAATTAGCATCTGTTGATATTAAAATTTTAGATGAAGATAAGAGCATCAGTTTGTTGCGTTCTCTACCAGATTCATGGGATAGTCTGGTTATTGTAATAGGTAGCAATGCAACTTCCTTGCAGTTTGATGCAATAGTCTCATCCTTTTTGATGGAGGAGATGAGACAGAAAAATATGGAGAGCCAGAATGATGATGTCTTGTTTGTACGAGGACGGTCCTAGAATAGAAACAAAAATAAGTCATCGAGTGGGAGAGCTAAATCTAGAGGGAGATCTAAATCTCCAGGAAAACCTGTAAAGGTGGTGTGTTGGAAATGTAGAAAGGAAGGGCACTACAAAAGGGACTGTAAATCTAGAGCTCCTAATAAAGGAAAGGGATATGATGATTCTCCTTCTTCAGAGGAGAAAACCACCTCAGATGAAGGTGGGGCTGTGTACTTGCTTCTTCATGTACACATGTAGATCATGAGGCATGGTTGATTGACTTAGGTGGATCCTTTCACTTCACTCCCCATAGAGAGTGGTTCTGTGAGTATAAGAAATATGATGGTGGTGATGTCTTCATAGGGGATGATAGGAAGGCTAGAATCATTGGTCATGGAAAAGTAAAGTTGAAGTTGCAAGGTGGAAGGGTTAGAACACTTCTGGGTGTTCTGCATATTCCTGCATTGGCCAAAAATCTAATTTCTATAAGAAAGCTCGATGATGCAGGTGTAAAAACAGTGTTCGAGAAGGATACCTACAAAATGGTTTGGGGAGCACTGGTATTGATGTAGGGAGTTCGCATTGGAACTCTGTACAAGCTACAAGGTAGCACTGTCATTGATGGGTGCAACAGTTCTGTGGTTCCTGAAAGTGGAGCAGAAAATCTAGTGGTCTCTAGAGGGAAGACCATGTTGTAGCATCAACAGCTTGGACATATTGGAGAGAGGGGCCTTCGAATACTTCATGGTAAAGGTATGGTAGAAGGTATGAGTAATAGCTCTCTGGATTTTGATTTCTTGTGAAAATTGTTTATATGGGAAGTAGAATCGGGTTAGAGTTTCCCTCTGCGTAGTAAGAGGGCGAAATAGATATTAGAAACTTGTGCACAGTGATGTGTTGGACTATGAAGGTTCCATCACTGGTGTAAGTCCTATATACTATGTATCATTATAGATGAATTCTCAAGGCAATAGATGGATATATTTCTTTAAGAAGAAATCTGAAGCCTTTGACAAGTTTAAAGAATTTAAGGCTCTCGTGGAAAATCAGACAGAGAAGAAGATAAAGGTGTTGAGGACAGATAATGGTGGAGAGTTTTGTTAGCAAGGAATTTGAAGAATTCTACAAGAAGTGTGGTAAGCATGACAGAAGACTACTCCATATACACCTCAGCAAAATGGAGTTGCAAAAAGAATGAATAAGATGTTGATGGAAAGGGGCAAGAAGCATGCTTAGTGGTGTCGAGTTAGGACAGGAATTCTGGGTAGAGGTAGTGGATACTGCATGTTACCTGGTCAATAGGTCACCTTCATCAGCGTTGGAGGATAAGACTCCACAAGAAGTATGGATTGGTAATAAACCCTCTCTTTCACATTTGAGGATATTTGGATGTGACGCATATGTACATGTTCCAGAGCAAAAACGAACCAAGTTGGATAGGAAATCTGAAAAATGCATCTTTATTGGGTATAAGGATGGTTTAAAGGGTTATAAGCTTTGGAACCCAGTCAAACGGAAGGTTGTGTAAAGCCTAGATGTGGTGTTTAGAGAGGTAAAAGATGTTATTAAACATGAAGTCCAACTGAAGGAACCTGAGAAGATAGAGTTTGATCTTAAGGAGGAAGAATCAGACTCTACAGTAGAGGAGGAATCAGAAGATGAAGATCCACAAACTTCGGGTGTGAGAAGATCAGTTCGAGAAAGAAGGCAGCCCGAAAGGTATCATCCATCTACTTTCTATTCAAATTTTCTTTATCTATTACTGACGATGATCCCAGAACTGTGAAGGAAGCAGTGGATTCAGAGGATGGCAAACTCCGGAAAGAGGCCATTGTTGATGAAATGGTATTTTTGCAGAAAAGGAGGCTTGGAATCTAGTGGAGTTGTCGACTGGAAGGAAACCCATTGGCAGCAAATGGTTGTTCAAGAAGAAGACAAGTGCAGAAGGAAAGGTGGAGAAATACAAAGCTCGATTGGTAGAAAAACATTATTCCCAGGTGTCGGGAATTGATTTTGGTGATATTTTTTCTCCTGTTGCCAATGTAACTTCTATTAGATTACTTTTATCTGTTGTTGATACTTTTGATTTTGAGGTAGAATAGATGGATGTGAAGACAACATTCCTTCACGGGGATCTGGAAGAGGAAATATACATGAAGCAACCTGAAGGATTTGCGGTGAAGGGTAAGATTGAACTAGTATGCAAGTTAAAAAAGTTGTATGGGTTAAAATAGTCACCAAGGATGTCATATCAGAAA
The DNA here is from genome assembly GCA_000404065.3 of Pinus taeda. Lineage (NCBI taxonomy): Eukaryota > Viridiplantae > Streptophyta > Pinopsida > Pinales > Pinaceae > Pinus > Pinus taeda. The sequence continues at coordinate 7,011 of APFE030029032.1, forward strand.
TTTGATACATTTGTACAGGGACTTGGCTTCACCAGAAGTAAAGCAGATCACTGTCTGTATTTTAAATTAATTGGTGACCATGTTATTTATTTGGTCTTGTATGTGGATGATATGTTGCTGGTTGGAAATGACAAAGAAATTATCCAGGATTTGAAGACCCAATTGTCCTCCAAATTCGACATGAATGATCTTAGTACTGCAAACTATATTTTGGGCATGGAAATTAAAAGAGATCGGACAAAGAGGAAGATCTAGTTAAACTAGAGGAAGTATGTCGAGACAATACTGTAGATGTTTAATATGCAGGATAGTAAACCAATGAAGGTTCCTATTCATGTAGGTATGAGGTTATCTGTTGAACAGTGTCCCAAAACACAAGAAGAGGAAGAGGACATGTCCTGTGTTCCATATGCAAGTGCATTCAGTAGCTTGATGTATGCAATGGTCTGTACTAGACCAGACATTGCACATGCAGTGGGAGTATTGAGCAGGTTTATGTAAAACCCAGGGAAGGAGCACTAGACAACAGTGAAGTAGGTTTTCAAGTATTTGCATGGAACTAGTGATTATGGTTTGTGCTGCCAAGGAAGATCGGGATTTGACAGAATGTTGGATATTCATGGCATTGTTGATACAGACTGGGATAGAGATCTAGATCAGAGAAGATCTACAAGTGGTTATGTGTTTAACCTATTTGGAGATGCAGTTAGTTGGATGAGTAAGAAACAATCTGTAGTGGCACTATCAACTACAGAGGCAGAATACATGGCAACCACTCATGCAAGAAAGGAAGCAGTTTGGTTTGCAGAGATTGTGTTCAAGTGTGGGGTTAGTACAGGGAGCCATAAGGATAGACTGTGATAGCCAAAGTGCAATTTTCTTGGTCAAGAACCCCACATATCATTCAAAGACAAAGCACATTGATGTTTAGTATCGCTTTGTGAGGGATATGATAGAAGACAAAAGGGTGTTGCTGGTCAAGGTGGATACTTTAAAGAATACTGCAGATGCATTGACAAAATACATGAGATCTAAGAAGTTCTCTTGGTGTAGAGAGACAATGGGCATTTCAAGGCTAGAAAAATGACTAAGTTCTCTTGTGGCCCTTGTGGAAAGAAAAGAACAAGTGGGAGAATGTTGGGTTGTCTTATATTCTTTCCACGACTAGCCCACATAGTTAACTGGGGGGTTAGAGGGGGGGCAGAGCCCCCCTTCGTTACGTCGATTGTGTAGTGAAGGGGGGGGTCACAGGGGGTTTGAGGTGTACCTTCAACCCCAATTTATGGGGTCTGGGGTAGCACCCCAGAAAATTTTGGTTTTGGACACTATTTTAGGTTGGGCGGACCCACCTATGGTTTTGTGCATGATTTCTGCACATGTTTTTTGGACGTGATGGTTTTTGGTCCATGGTATTGGAAGCGATGGTTTTTGATCCATGGTATTGGATGCTTTTTCATGTATAAATATGTATTATAACATTGAAAGAAACATAATGAAAAATCAAGCTAGTAGTCCCGGTTTTGGGATCTAGGGGAAAATCTCTATGTATATGTGTTTTATGTGTTATGCTCTTCCGTTGTTTATTTTTTATGTTTTAGAATTCGTATGCAAGTAATTTCTGTACAAGGTTAAAACCTACACTTTCATGGCCTCTTTTGTGGCTTGCAACTGAAGCTGCAATTGCTCATTTTCCTTTGTCTCTTTCTGTAGAGTTTCATACATATTTTCCACTCTCTTGCAAATGTTAAGCATGGTCTCGTACATTTCTCTTTCATCCTCTTTCATTGTTCACGCTGCAATTCACATCAACGTAAAGACCGCTCCGATACCACTAGTCCTGGGAATTTTCCATGACCTTGTATAAGTGAAAATACATAGTCCCAAATTAAGCTAATGAACTTCCATAGGAAATAGGGAGTGTTCAACCATTGTTTGAAAGTGGCACAAAGTTTCTATTTTTGATTTTAGGGCAAGCATTGCTTCCTCCTTGATGTTAGGAATGTGCATCATTAGGCCTCACCTAACCCCATGGGATTATATCTATATAATAGATGCCTCTAGATCTCATTTACACACTTGAAATTGGAGCTCTAGCCTTCCTTGGGAGACCAAAGAGCATTGGAATTATTTTGAAACACTTTTCAGGGTAAGTTTTCATGTCTTGCTTTTTATTGCGTTTTCTGTCACTTTTGTTGCTTTTGTCTCTCTATGTGTTATTTTTCCCATTTATTTTCATGGTAGGTATATTTTCTATTAATATTAGCTTGTAAAGGTTTTTTTTAAGTCCATCATTCAGCTTTTATAAGTGTCATATCATCTTCTTACTTTTTTGCCTACCAACATTGTCGTTGATGGGAATTTTGTGCCTGCATGTTGTTCCTTTTGCATGATATTTTTTGGCCCATGTTATTAATTGATAAACTCAACCTGAGGTCAAATTACACATTTTCCTTCCCCAAGGTCAGATACCAAAGTTCCTCCCTCTCTCTCTCAGGAAGAACTTTGCAATCATTGAGTTGTTGTTGCCTTTCCAACTGTGCATTTCCCAACTCCAAGGCTCAAGGTACCCCCTTGACCTATGAGACAACATAGTGCACAGTCACAAGCTCACCTAGCTATGCATTATGTAGTGCCAACCCAAATTCCTTAGACTTGACCTCTAAGACTGTGCATTGTGTAGTCTGTTCTCTCTCCTTCCCAGCTGAGACTACACATTGTGCAATCTCTTCTCTCTCCTTCCCAGCTAAGAATTCACATTGTGTAGTCTCAAGCCTCAAGCTCCCTCCCTATCTATTGAGACTACACAGTGCACAATTACACTTACCTAAATTTCCCCTAGAACACTGCAACTATGCAATCCTCCTCTTTAGTTAGTGATTTGATTCCTTAAGTTTGATTGATGAAGTGATCTACTTGATCTAACTTGTTTCACCATGAGTGCATTTCTTGTTACAGGTACTACAGGTTTAGATCTCATCTCTTTTCATCAGTAGCCATCATTCCTCCTAAGAAGTCATCCTAAAAAGAACCAACAAATAGAAGTATTGATGAAGTGGTTGAGAGAATTCTTGTTACCATTCCTATTCTATATGATATACAAATCTTCATTGAAAGGGACTGATATTACATGGCATACGATCAGAAACACGTAGATATCTAGGAATTCAAGGAAGATATGGAGGATAGACAGTTTTACATTGACATCTAATGATCAATTTTCATTGAGCTGCTTGTAGGTTCCCAATCCTAGCTCACACAGATGTCATCAAATGGATTCTACAGCACTTGGATACTAAGAGCATGACCCTCACCAGTGTTATTGGGAACCAACTTTCTTCCTATTTAGCTTATGATATTTACTTTATGTATCATTTGACTAGGCTGAAGGGATACATGGATTCACACATCTATGTAGTGACCAACTATCTAAACAAAAAGGATGTTGGCAAGTTGTGGTTGGAGAACATTAAAATCAATTTATTGATCTGTCACCATATTCTCATATTGAAGATTTGAACTTAAGTTTCAATTTTGAATCTGATTCAATCACTAACATCATTTCCTGTCATTCTCCATTGGTTATTTCTTATAATCCTCTTGATTTTGAGTTGTCACATTAACCTGTTATAACAAATTTTTCTGATCCTCAAGGGGATCAAGTTCAAGATGAAGTTAGTGGAGACCAAGAACATTGTGATATCTTTCACAATGATTATGTATGGGATTCTGACTATGAACAAGAATCTACGATCAAAGATTATCTTTCACCTAGTCTTTATGTTTCTTCCACTTTTAACCATTGTGTTGACACTTGACTGATTCCATCACACGTGTCACATATTTCAATGATACAATTTTCAATGGTATTGAATCTTATTATAGTCAGGAATTGTCAAATATTGATTCAAAATTAAAGTAAGGAATAATCCACTCATTATAATCTATCTCATCCTTCATTTTCTGAGTGTGAAGAAGCAGATAATGCAACCTCATGTTTTCAATCAGTCCCTCTCTATGATTCATTAGATCATGAGGACTCCTTTCTCTTAAATAAAAAATCAAACTCTTACCATGTTTGTCTTAATATATTCACTAATTCATATAGTAATGACTCTATAGCTTTAATTGTTAATTATTCCAAGCCACTTATTTTTTATGATCTACCTTCAGATACCTTGGAACCATGTCATGATGTCGAGACACTTTAGCTGATGATAATGGTTATGTCAAGATATCTCAATCTTGATGGTTGATCCAAGCATATCAGGTTGATGCTCTTCTGTGAGAAAAACATCATGAGTCGATCACAAATGTTGGAAATGAACTTATCTCTCAATTGCAAGATCCTTCACTTATTTATTGTGATCCCATTGCTGAATGATTAGAGGAATCCTACTTTGCAATCTCATTGGCTAAGAGAAAGTTTTTTTAATCTTTCTTCATATTTTCGAATAATGAAAGTGAGAACGGATGCTTTGATATGAGAGTTTGTCACGATGTGTGTAAACATCATGATTCATCAAAAAATGTTTAGAACATGATTTATTGTTGTATTTTTCTTCTCATGTTTTGTGTCTTCTCATTCTTGAACATGTCATGCTTTATATTTCTTGTAATTTGCTTTTCTTGATGATATTTCTTGTTATTGATTCACTCGCCAATATAGGCCAAGTAATGCTCCCTTGGCTACATTGGAAATTTCATTTTATGTAAGTCTTGCCTATCCTTTATTAGTTTAGGATTAGGGTTAGTTTTGTTTCTCTTTTATACTTTGCCTTTTGTTTTTCTCTTTCCTTTCAAAATCTTCAAAATAAGCCTTGTATGAGATTATGTCTTTCATCTAAAATGAGCATGGAAAAGTATAATAGGTCATTGTACAACTCTCAATGCTTGGATTTCCATCTATTCCTTCCTTTGTATGGGCTTTATATGTTTTAGTCAATGACGCTTAAAAATATATACATTATTTATTGAAGAAAACATTAGTAGTCATATGATGCTCAAATATATAAATAGTACCCTCTTCTTTAATCATATTTTTATGTTTGATCTGTCTTAACTTGTCAAATTAGTTGAGTAGAGTAAAGAGGGGAGTAAACTTTAAAAAGTGAACTATATTTTAGAGGTGTATAAATATCCTTCTTTGAAGTGGCAACCTATTCTTCTCTCAATAGGTTGGGATCCCTCGTCTTCCCCATGAAATAATAAGTGTTGAAGAATAGTCCTATAAAATAAATAAATAAAGGGGTAAAGAAGAGAAAGGATTCTTATGCAGGGAGGTGAAGAAAGAAACTTTGTTGGGCTACTATTTAGGCTTGTTGGCAGTGAAGAAATGTTTATGTTCCTATATTGACTATGTTGGGGTATTTTCCAGGCTCACTAGCATTAGAGCAACACCATATATGAAAACTAAGACTCTGATAATCCTTTTCACTTGCATATCTAAAATACTCCTTATCCTCAACCGAAACAACTATGTTTGGACTTAATTTTCTTTGTGTGTTTCCGATAAAGAGAATGAACGAACTATATCTTTAACTTAGGTTAAGTAAAGAAGTTGTGGTGATCGATGATCTAAAAAATAATTATTGAAGAGATACACCTAGTTTATAAAGCTATACAAATACAAAGAGTTGGAGTTCTACTAGTGTGTCGCCGACTGTTGTAGCTGCTACAACCCCTTTCAAAAAAAATTCCAACACTTCAATTTTAGAGCCTACTTGCTATTCATAAGAACCTATCTTTCACTATTTTCAAGTATTCCTCTTTATTGTCTAGTGTTATGATGATTTATCATTTCATGTAGTTATTTTGATGAATTTATTAGGTTATCTTGATGACGACTAAGTATTGTCAAATACAACTAAAAAAATTCTAAACACAAGCCATCTTTTGCCTTGATCTTGCACCAACTGTCAGTCTTCCCTCAAGGAATTGGGAAATCACTTGTCACTGGAGCCTGCACAAGCCCTTGAGGATTTCAATTGAAAAATCCATTGAATATCACATCTACACAACCCTGCAGATAGGTAGTCACTAAGCATGCAAACTGCATAATCTCTCCTTCGAAGTTAAGACTGTGAAATCCATTGAGTCAGTGAACTGTGCAACCCTTCTTGATGGGAACTGTCCAGTCCCTTCTACCAGTGAGACTGTGTAATTTCCTATATTAAGCTAATGTGAATCCTATGAAATAGGGAGTGCACAATAATTGTCTAACAAGTGGCACAAAGTTTATATTTTCGATTTTAGGATAAGTGTCGCTTCCTCCTTAAGTTTAAACATGCGAGTCATAAAACCTAAACAACCCCATGGGGGATAGATATATATAATAGACACTCCTAGAGATCATTTACACACTCAAAATTGTAGCTATATCCTTCCCCATGAGATCAAGGAGCTTTGGAATTGGTTTGCAACGCTTTTCATGGAAAGTTTTTCATGTGTTGTTTTTTTGTCGCTTTTGTCTTTCTAAGTGTTATTTTGCCAATTTATTTTCATCGTAGATGGAATTTATATTATTATTAGCTTGTACAAGTTTTTTTTTTTCATTTCGTCATTTAGTTTTTATAACTGTTGCATCATTGTTGAGCTACCCTTTTGTCCAGAGTTTTACGTTTTTTATCAAATAATTATATGCTTGTGACTAGTGTTTTTAATGATTATTATCTTATTCAGATGATAGTTAGAAGCATTCATAGGAAATAGCTATTAAATTATGAATTCTTCTTGTTGATTAATTTGAATAATGTTTTGTGTAAATGTCAATAGTAATATGCCTTCTTGGTGGCAGATGAATAAGTCATGTACTAGCAATTTTCGTACCAACAGTGGAGGAATGCTTCCTAAAACACATTTGAGTATGGATTCATCTCATGAATAGAAGCAGTAACTTGAATTCAATGACAAAGATTGAGAACTACATTCTGCACCTTTTTCCGAGTCTCAAGATGAGGTTGTGTGTAGAGATTGTTGAACAACACCCACACAATGTAATTTTTATGGTTAGCAAATTGGGTTTTGCTGCTCGTGCTATTGCTTTACCGGTTGCATGCATATTGGGCCTCCTTGCATCACTCACATCATTGACTATGGTTAATAAATGGTATATTTGGGTATATGTTTCAGTTCAATGTGCACTAGTACTCCTCTTTGTGCATGTGTTCTACTTGGTGCTCCATGTGGAGCATGTTTTAGCAGTACTCCTTTCATCGTTTGTTGGCTTTGGGATTGCAACGCATGGAAATTAGTTACTTCTGGAATATTTAAGATGGAAAGACGGGGTGCCCAGATGGGTCACCACACTATTCATGGCCATCCTCTTCTTCCTAAGAGTCTATTATGTGAAGTTTTATGGGTTGGGGATTTATCTTTTGAATTTTTTGTTTGGCTCCTTGTCCCCACAGGTAGATCCAGAGACTAAAGGCCCCGCATTGCCCACCAAAGGTAGCGATGAATTCAAACCCTTCATTAGAAATCTTCCCAACTTTAAGCTCACACATGATCCCAAGCTCGAGCTCCAGATATTTGGCGAGTACTTGTATGATGGACCCATTCTCTTTGCCCCCTTTGTTGACAATCTCTGGGGCTCCTTGGATTTGTCTACAATTTTGGACTTTGTTGACTCTAGCCATGATTTGATTATTGTTGCTGACACTACCACCTCTGATCTCATTCGTGATATCGTCATTGATTGTGGGTTTGATTTGTTTCCATCAATGAGTCGGCAAAGGATTTAATACAGAGAAACATGGAGGATTTGAAGTAGAGAGAGTGGAAGAATATATATATACCATGAAGGAGTGATGTAAGGAGATACTGAAGGTAACAAGCCTCCTGATGCACCCTTGCAGCTTCTGGACATTCTACGGGAAAAATCTCCACCTCTACTGGGTAATGCAGATGAGTCATCGCCTTGGACGCTCTAATCCATATGACAGTGATAGCCCCAACACTAATGGGATTCATGTTGCCTCTTCTAACATCCATATTCAAAATGTCCACATCAGAACAAGAGGTGATTGAGCCTGACAACAAACCAATGAAGTTAAATTACTTCCAGAAGCCAAATTTGCACCAATTCGAACCCAATTTGAAATAAATATTCTCGATGTAATCTTAACCAAGCTATATTAATTCTAAATTTATACACCATGTAACAATCAATCCAATTAATTATGGGCAGCATTGCTACTATAAAATGGAGAGTTGTGTACCAATAGAAAATTTGCACAAGGTGTGGGATTGTAGACGAACGCTAGGCTATGGAAACCTGTACATTGCATTATTTGCAGAGATTGGATTTCAATTGCACCATAAGAGGATTTTGAGCCCAATGGAATGATCCCTGGAGGGGACCACTGGAGCCCAACATTTAATTGTTTTGCATTTCTATAATTTGATTTCAATAGTAATATGATTCTTCATTCAATTTAAATTTATAGGCTATTTTGAATTTCTGAGATGGTGTGTTGATTTAATTTTTACAGTGAGATCGGGCTGGTTATTCGAACCCATCAGCTAGTTCGTTACCTAGACTACTTAGGATTTATTTATTCTATTACATTTTATTTCCTGCTAGAGTGATTTACTTGACTGCATTTTATTACATGTTTTCGTAATTCATTTGACTATGTTTTATTTCATGAATTTTGTGGTGTGCTTTAAACTATGTTCTGCCATTTCATTATTTCGTTTATGTTTTATATTTAATTGCACACGTTTCATTAGTAAATTATATTGTTAATTTATTTTTGTTCCAGTATCTAGACTAAAAATAGAGTAGAGATAATAAGTGCTTCTTTTCTCATTTTCACTATTTCCCTGTTCAATTTATTTTATAGAGAAACATATTTTGAGTTGCAAGGGTTCAAGACGGGGATAATAATGGTATGAGATCAACAAGGTTTTCATTTAATTCATTTTTCATATAATTGGGCACTTATGAATTGATTTTGGAGTTGTAAGACAACGATATTTATTTAAATACCAAGATTAGTTTGAAAACATTTTTAACATAAGTAAAGTGTCCAACAACTTGAAGATATCCTCGCTCATTAATTTAAATTTTGGATTGAATATTGCCATACCCTTACGATTCCTTTCTAGCATAATTGGAAAGAAGAATTTTAAGTACAGATTTTAAAATAGTTTGAAATTGAATTTATTTCATGCTTTCATATTTGCAGCGTAGTTGTAGTCTTTTAAGAAGCTATGCATTCTTTATTTGTTGCAGTGTGTTTACTTTGGAATGTCTTTTATCAAATGATTTCCTTTTTGAATTGTTTTGATCTTACAAATCCCTGAGGTCATATTCTGGCATATATTGTGCTACATCTTACGACCCTAGATTGACAATTTAAATGTGGGTATAAATCTAGCATTTATACCTCCCAACAATCACCTTATTTCATTTTTGCCTACCAACAATTTTTCATTGTTGGGACTTTTGTGCATGCATGTTTTTCCTATTGTGTGACATTTTTTGGCCCATGTTATTGATTGATCTAACTCACCCTAAGGCATATCTACACCTTTTCCTGTCTCAACATTATATCTTGAATTCTCTCCCTCTCTCTCCTTAGCAAAGTTGCACAATCCTTGAGTCCCTATTGCTTCTCCAACTGCACATTTACCAACACCAAAGTTGGTCCAGATTTAAACAGAAATGCAACAAATTATAGATATAACCATAAATATAGAGATGCAATATAAATAATACTTCATTTCATTAATGTAAAATACTAACATATTCTTACAAAGAGAAATGGAAATAAACTAGCTAGGGCGATGGTACCTTATCTCTAAGAAGAGATGTGGCAGCTACATGCCTCTGAGCTATGTTACGATGAGGCTCAAAGGCCTGTTTATTGTTGAGAAACAATGGAAAACTCTAAACATCCAAAAACCTAACCCTAGGAGATGAAATTCCAAACTATGGGCCCCGTTTAGGTAAATTGGTACATCAACTTCCCGGGGTCGTAACTTTGGCATACGATCTTTGTTTGACACACACAATACCTTGTTAGAAAAATCTATCCAAGGAATACAACTTTTGAGTGAGTAACATTGGTCTCTAACCAATGTTGCTCCCGATTTTCCCAAAAAACGTCGTTTAGGGCCTCAAAACAACTCGGGAAGTTCAGGACCCGAAAACTGCCAAAAGTAGTAAATTGTGCTACAATTAAGGAAACTGAAAAACTGAAAGAGACAATTGTGGGGGTCCAAGTGGTATAGGTGGGTGGCCACCAACATCCACCTGGATCATTCCTCCCCCGTAGGAAGCAATGGTCCCCATTTTTTTGAGTGCTTCCATGTGATGGGGAAACTTCTGCTAAACTTGGTCCCTAGTGAGCTGTTCTGCAATCTCTGATGTGCCCAGTAATGGTGGGATGCATGGTCAAGGGTGGTCCACATTGAACACTCGGTGCAAGCCAAGGAATGGGGGAATGTTGTGCTCCAAAGCTTTACTTCCCACAACTTTGGTAATGGTGTAAGGACCATATCAGAGTGGTCTACGTTTCCGATGGGCTCTTGTAAGGCATTCTTTTTGCAAATGTAACAAGACTTTGTTGCCCACTGAAACTTGTGTGGCACCCAATGTCACTTCTTATACATGGATTTTTCTAGAATGGAATGGTGATATATCAACCTGTTGGGTAGAGGTGCTCTAGGAATCAGATCAAATGAATGCTTGACCTGATAGTGCAATGGTACCCCTATAGGTGAGGAGAAGATGTTCCTACCTTCTTTCATGACCATATACACATGCTTCTGTTGCATGGAGGGACCCTTCCCGGGGGCCCTCGATGTGGTTACGATATTCCCTTTACTATTACACAAAAATATCGTCACCTTGATTATTTGCAGTCGGTGTAGGCCTATCATCACCTATACCAGCTTCCTAAGCAAGTCTTAAACCTCAGCTCTTCAAAACAAGCTTGAGAAAAGAGAGAAAGACATCAAAAAAGCAATATAACTTTGGTTCCGCACTTTCTCTTAGCTTTTCCTGCGGGCCCGCACCTTTTGTTCAAGATATCTGCGTACTTGTACACTCTGTATGTAAAGGGGAGGGTGCATACCCCTGTAAAAGTCAAAAGGCGCAATTTTTATCCTAAAAAACTCATCTTGGGTTGATTCTAGAGTTTTCTAGAAGGATTTGTTACGTGGATTGTTCGCTCCAAGTGGTTCATGCATCCCATACAAGGAGGAAATAATCCCTTGTTGAGAGGAGCTATCCCTTTGAAGAAGGACTCTATCCCTTTGAAGGAGGAGATGGTAACTGATCTCCATTGCACTATAAATTGAGGCATTGGGTCAGTGGCCAGGGAGGTTAGAAGCTGAACTTTTGAGGGTAAATGCTAGTGAAATCAAGAGTTCCTATTTGAGCTTAAGAGGAGAGATCACATACCTTTTTGGCCCTATTAGGGAGTGAGTGAAGCTTGTCAAAGTAGAGGATACTTCTTGTTGGACCTTGCAAGGAGCTTGTACAGTGTCAAGGCAAAGGTTGTAAGGTTCTTTTCTTTTGAATTAATACAATCAAGCTCATTTTTCTCAACAAGTATCTTATGCTATTTGTTTCATTGACTTCTTGACTTTCATGTTGAATATGTTTTATAATATTGGATATAGAGGTGCTATTTAATTGTTTGCCTTGTTTGTGCTTGCAGGTTTCGACGAAGGAACTTACTTGGATCAAAGGAGCGAAGGCATCTCCGAACTTGCGTTGGACATGAGGTAGGCCCTTAAAACACACTTGTTTCCCATTACTTATAAAGCTCATTTAGAGAAAGATAGTGTTTGATTGGTTGTTTGTCATTAGGTCTTCATTAGATTCTAGGAAGGTCTTTCTTGTCCGCAAGATCGACTGATTCCCCGTGACAAAATGGCAACTCCACTGGGGATATACTAGAGACTAGCATAGACGACATTCCTCGTCAGCTTCAGCGCTATGTGATTGGAGTCCCAGGACCTTTTAGGAGGTTCCTTTGTAAGATGGCTCGTGCAGTGGTTTCGTATCGAGATCATCACCAGTGATGGGATGATCGCTTATGTAGTCACATGTGACATTTAAAAATCATTATTACTATCACTTTTGAGACGATATAAAAATCAATAAAAATTAACATTAGGAAAAGTTGAAAATGGTTACCTGAGTCATCCCACTACTCTCCTGGAGGAACAGCCATGTTTGGGTCACCACGAAAATCAATCCCAGTATATGGAAAGTCTTGGATAGAAAGACTTGATGTTCCAACCGCTGGAAGAACTCAGGTTTGAACCGGATGACCTCGGTCCCCTCATCAGGATGACGGGCCATAACTACAACCCACCGCATCAGTCTAGGCTCTCGGGGATGCCCGGGTATAACTGTGAGGTGCTGTGGGTTGAGCATTGGAATCCGCTCCAGGCCAAAGCTGACGACTATAGCACCATATCCAAAAGTCTTTAGTCGCACGTTCTTGGCCCTGGTCAATTGGCCCTTCACGTTGGCCAACACAACATCGCACCAGTTGAAAACGGTGCCCTGAAAGCAGTCGACTGCCATCCGCATCTGGGATCCGATGGCAATGTGTAAAGCGGCAGCCCCGCAAAGTCGCGTAACAGTGAATGCAATCACTTTCAGTTCAGGAAGGGTTATGTATTTGATATCTATACCCTTGTCTCGAGACTGCCTGTTGCAGTATGCTAGTCGAAGGCTATCGACGGACTGGCCACCCGCCCTAGCCCCAAACAGGGTCAAATCAATGCCTCTCTTAGGCAAACCAGTCAAAAAATATATGTCTGTTGGCTCAATCTCGAGCTGGTGGCCACCAATCAAGAAGCAATGGTCCTGAACGTTCCACCTGTCAACCATCCACTGCAAGAAGTCCACCTGAGCCCTCATGCCAGGAATGGCCCAGTATTTGTACAGCACGCACGCCCTCAATGCATCAAGCGAAGGTTGATGATTCCATGCGGCTGCATCCACATCCT
>APFE030029032.1:29551-45709 GCA_000404065.3 Pinus taeda
CTTGTTTGTGCTTGCAGGTTTGCGACAAAGGAACTTACTTGGATCAAAGAAGCGAAGGCATCTCCGAACTTGTGTTGGACATGAGGTAGGCCCTTAAACACACTTGTTTCCCATTATTTATAAAGCGCATTTAGAGAAAGATAGTGTTTGGTTGGTCTATTTGTCATTAGGTCTTCATTAGATTCTAGGAAGGTCTGTCTTGTCCGCAAGATCGACTGGTTCCGTGTGACACTTACTTTCAGAGCAAACCAGAGAGAAAATAAATTTCCTAGTCTGGGAGATGATCTTACTGCCTTTCTTAGCAGAGATCAAAGAAGTGGAGGTAGGTGGGTGATCCAGGTGGATGTTGGTGGCCACCCACCTATCCCATTTGGATCCCCACAACTGTCTCTTTCAATTTTTTTAGTTTCCTAAATTGTAGCACAATTTACTATTTTTAGCAATTTTTTGGGTCCTGAACTTCAGGAGCCATTTTGAGGTCCTAAAGGACTTTTTTGGGAAATCTGGGGCAACATGGGTCCATGGACCCATGTTACCTCCCAAAGTGGTAGTTCTTGGATAGATCTTTCTAACAAACTATTGTACGCGTCAAACGGATATCGTATGCCAAAGTTATGACCCTCGGAAATTGATGTACCAATTTACCCAAACGGGGCCCACAATTTGGCGTTTCATCTTCTAGGATTAGGTTTCGGGATGTGAAAGGTTTTCCATTGTTTCTCAACAATAAATAGGCCTTTGAGCCTCATTGTAACATAGTTCAGAGGCATGTAGCGACCACATCCTCTTCTTAGAGATAAGCCTACCATCGCCCTAGCTGGTTTATTTCCATTTCTAGTTGTAAGCATATTTCAGTATTTTGCATTAATGAAATGAAGTATTATTTCCATTGCATCTTTGTGTATATGGTTATCTCTGTATTTTGTTGTGTTCCTGTTTAAATCCGGATCGGTGGGGCTACCTCCGGTATCTTGTATATTGTATTACACAAAGAAATAATAATAGCGCAAGGCCTTAACGTCACTTCCACAAGTATGGATGGCCTAATAATACATCACAAACATCAAGCTGTGCAACATCAATCAATACCTCATCTGTGAAGTGCTTGATGTTGTAGGGAAGGCAACACTGCTAGCGGACTTAGAGATCTCGTCCTTGGTGAAGCCACCCAATGTTGTATGGTTGTGGGTGTGGTATGGTTGGTAATCCCATCAGCTTCATGACCTATGCTGAAATGATGTTCTTTTGGATCCCACTGTCAACAATGAATTGCAACGGCGAACCCCTCACCCACATCTGTGAGTGGAAAATATTCTCCCCCTCCTCTGGATCTTCGGGCTCATTCTCCTGGACCTTGGGGATGGCAACATTGGTGCTGGGCTCCGCGTCAATGATTTGATTCCCTTTATCATTCCCCTTGTCGGTTTTTGATGCAGGGTTGGAACATGCATCTGATTCTGAAGCCTTCAACTTGGCCACCAATGACTACTTGGTTTGACACTCACTTGTGTTATGAGTGGGGCTCTTATTGAACACACACCACATTCCTATGTCCTTCATTAACTTTGTGTTGTTGTTCATTTCTTGCAGCTTTGACGAGTTGTCTTGGGTCACCCTGCCTTGCCCTTGTCCTTTGTTCTTTGAATTCATAGATCCAAAGTCTTGCTTTTTTTGTTTAAACTTCTGCTTGATCTTGACAGCATATCGATATGTTGTACTGAGTGAGGAGATGTTCAGGAACTCCATCTCGTCCTAGATGTACCTATGTAGGAATCTGTGGTATTTGAGTACCAAATGTATCTCAGAATCCTTGATACCCAACTTTGTGCGAACGATATGAAAAATATTTGTGAACTCCAGCACATCTTGGTCCCTTCCCTACCGCAGTGTGGTCCACATTATGTATTTTCCCTCATAGCTCTTGACAGGGTAGTACTATTTCTTGATGTCATCCCAGAATGAATTCCAAGTGGGTGTGGCTGAAAATAGTGAGCCCTTACTTTCATCCTTCTGCTCATAGTAGGTTTCCCACCAGTCTTTGTCATGGGGGCTGCTTTGAGAAGTGCAAAAGTGATCTTTTCCCAATTGGAAAAATTATGAACAGAAAAATAACCATCTGGTAGATTTAACCATTTATCTACGACATATATGTCTATCTGACCCTCGAATATGTGGGTTTAAAATTTAACATGTACCTTAAAGGGTGCAGCCTTTCCAGCGTAGCTATTGGAAGCAAATGTGTCACCCCTGTGTAGCCATTGAAGGATCTGGGAAAAGTTATCCATCATCACATTCCTTTGTCACTCAAGGGCTTCTTTGAGCAAGATTTTGATATGATATCCTACCCTCTCATCTTTCATTTCATCTGCCATGGGAGGTCGTCGGGATTTGTGACACTGGTCTTGCAAGGGTTCGACCAGTTCAAGCCCTAACTCCTTATATCTCAACCTCATTGGGGACATGCAAAGAAAAATAAGAAAGAGCATACCGCTTTGATACCACTGATCCAAATTTAAAAAAGAACACAATAAATTATAGATATAACCATAAAAATAGGGATGCAGCAGAAATAATACTTCATTTCATTAATGTAAAATACTAAAATATGCTTACAAATAGAAATGGAAATAAAGTAGCTAGGGAGATGGTAGCTTATCTTTGAGAAGAGATGTGGTGGCTACATGCCTCTGAATTGTGTTACAATGAGGCTCGAAGGCTTATTTATTGTTGAGAAACAATGGAAAACCCTAAATATACAAAAACCTAACCCTATGAGATGAAACGCCAAACTATTGGCCCCATTTGGGTAAATTGGTACATCAACTTCACAGGGTCGTAACTTTGGCATATGATCTATGTTTGACGCACAAAATACCTTGTTAGAAAGATCTATCTGAGGACGACAAATTTTGAGTGAGAATTATCAATTGTAGACACATGTTTCTCCCGAGTTTCCCAAAAAACGTCATTTAGGGCCTCAAAACGGCTTCGGAAGTTCAGGACCCGAAAAACTGCCAAAAATAGTAAATTGTGCTACAATTAAGGAAACTGAAAAACTGAAAGAGACAGTTGTGGGGGTCCATGTGGGGTAGGTGGTTGGCCATCAACATCCACCTATATCATAGGCCCAAGCTCCCTCCTTGATCTTTGAGACTGTGTAATGCACAGCCACTATCTTGCCCAGTTATGTGTTGCACAGTTCGAGTCTTGAACACTCAGCCTTGGCCTCTGAGACAGTGAATTGCTTAGTCCCTTCTATCTATTGTCCTGTTGAGACTATGCATTATGCAATCTCAAGCCTCAAGCTCCATCCATGTCTGCTAAGGCTATGTAGTGTGCAATTCCACTTTCCTAAATTCCCCTCAAAACCCTGAAACTGTGTAATCCTCCTCTTTAGTCAGTGTGTTGTTTATTTAAGTTTGATTGATAAATAAATCTACTTGATCTAACTTTTTTCAATGTGACTGCATTTCCTATTATAGTTACTGTAGGTTTTGATCTCATCTCTTTTCATTAGTAGCCATCATCATTCTTCCTAACAAATCGGCCTCAAAAGAAACAAGAAATAGTAGTACTAATGAACTGGTTGAGAACACTCCAATTACCATTCTTATTATATCTTATAACTTTGTCATCATTGAAAGGGACTAACATTACATGGCATATTATCACAGACACTTTCACACCTACCAAATTTAAGGTAGATCTAGAGGACATACATGTGTACATTAACATCCAACGATCCAGTTTTCACAGAGATACTTGTAGGTTCCTAGTCCTACCTTATGAATATGTTATCAAACGGATTTTGCAACACATTGATACTAAGAGAATGACCCTCTGCAGTGTCAATGGGTAGCAACTTTCTTCCTATTTATGTCATGATATTCACTTAATGTAACACTTTCCTAAGTCGGAAGGATAGATGGATTAACAATTCTATGCAATCTCCAGCTATATAAACACCAAGGAAGTTATAAAGACTTGGGTAAGAGATCCAACTAAGTTCTGTTAGACATCTAGTAATACTTACAAGACTAGAGCTCTCAGAAAGGTGTTCTAGTACCTAATTGTGTTATGTTTCCAAATATATGGACAAAATATTACTGAAACCTACCCTGAAGGATGTGTTACATGTTGCATTAGATTATCAACAAGGGGAATATATCTAACTAGGTTGATATTTTGGCTCAACGGCTCAGGATTAATGTAAAAAATGCAAAGAATCCACCTAAGGGCATGCAAGATAAATTATACGTGCCTAGATACCTGTTGGATGGTATTTGTGCTTGGAATGCTTTTCCTAACATGGATTGGAAATGGAAACCCAAAGAGCCTCATGTTCACATTCATTGCAAAATTCTTTTAGAGTGTAGTAACAAAGGAGTTATGTAAAATTTAGCTGACCACATCCTCAAAGTATTGTACTAGATGATTTTTTAGGAGGAACCCCCTTTGCACATCCCATGAGGTGATTGACTTAGTGACAGAAGTTGTTGATTGGTTTTCCTCACCAGATGACACTTACCTCATAGTGTTCGACTAACAGAAATCATCAGATTTTTTATTGAGGTATGCCACAGATAAGTTGGTCATGTAGAAGGTTGCATATCATCTTGCGACATGCTTATCAATAGTACTGTAGAGGAGAAAGAAATCACCTTGGTCTACTTTCCCTTTGGAGGTCAGATCCTACAAAATAAAAAACCTGAAGGCTACAAATTTTGAAGGAAAAGAGTTGGAGAACTTTATGTTAGTGGCACAATGGAGTATCAATAGTATTATACTAGAGGAATTTTCAAACAATATTATGCTAAGTTTCATTTCAACCCTAACCTAGACTAGAGGAGGAGAATATCAAGAACTACTATAATTTCTCTATGCCCCACACACAAGGTAGCTAGGCAGGCCCTTCTCAAGTGACTCCAAAAAAGGACACTACTTTGGAGGAAAGGAAAGAAAAAAAACGCAACCCACTAAACACTAAATATAAAAGGAAGGTTGCACATTGTCTAAAAGAATAATAGAAGAGGCAGGAAGGAGATCAAAGACAAAAGGAAGAACAAAAAAATATAGAATAAGAGGAAAGGAATATGCAAGTAGAATAATAAAGAAGGAAGGAGAAAGAAGAAGCAATGTTGAAGCAAGCAGAAGAAGAAAGACAAAATCAGCTATAGGAAGAAGAGAATAAATAACAACGGGATTGGGAACTTCCCCGAGATATTGAAGAGCTAATAGGTATTCAAGACATGGAGGTATAACAATAGTAGTAGAATAAAGATGTTGATCTTATGCCCAATACAGAAAATATCATCACTCAGTCTTTGCATCCTCCTACAAATGGGAAACCTTTAGTTGATGAAAAAGAAATTGCTAGTTTAGATGATTTCCCAATCATGTATATTTGTAGCATGACTTTCAATGAGCTTCAGAGAAAATTGTGCAAGAAATAAAGATGCATTCCCCCAATGAACTCACACATCTTGATTTCATCAATACATAAAGGATGATTATCATGGATATTAGAAAGAAACTTAAAACCATTGCCGCAGCTAATTTAGATTTTTCCAAAGCTTCGAAGGAAAATACTAAATATCTAATGATAGAAAATAAACAAATGGAAAATATTTGTAAGATATGATACAACAAATAGAACAACTCCAAGCAAAAACTTATAAGTTGGCTCCCGCATATGTAGATTTGAAAGAGCTTCAAGTGATTATATTTAGTGAAGTTCAAGTGTTGGGAGAAACTATGATGAATCTTTATGAGCAGTTGGTCATAATGCATATAGAAGTTTTCCCCTTGCATGATATGCAAAAGAAATCATGGGAGAATGCAAAATCTATAAAGGTGATTCCTGAAGCCATCATCGTAGTTCATGAATGGGGAATGAAGTATAGAGATGCACCATTAGAATTGGCTAAGAAAACAAGACAACAAGCTTAGTTGGAAAAATATGAACTTATAATGCTTATACAAAGTGATAAATAACTCAAAACGTTCATAGAAAACACCTTATATTCTTATTCACGGTTGTACAATGGTGTGGACTCCATGGTGAAATCTCATTAGATTCCTTCAGTCAGGTCATTCATAGAGGCAAAGGGGAAAAATGTTGTTGTGCATAAAGTTTCAAAATACTTTGACCAACCGAAGAAGATAACTACCAAAGAAGACTTGGAGATTAATATAAAAACCATGTAGAAATATATCGGTGGCCCTACTAAGATAAATATCATGTTGTTCTTATTAAATAAGGAGACATAAACTGGTTCCAAAATTGTCTACCAAGATGAAATGGAAGCTAGAGTCTACTTTCTTCATAATATTATTGCGATGTTTGAGGGGACCATCACACAATACAAGACTTGTCACCATTATGTAATTGAATATTTACAAATTGAAGCTCATGAGCTGGAGTTTCCTCAAAATGAAGCGTGATATGTCCAGTTTGTCTTACTATGCTTGTATTACTAGGTGCTACCCATTTTTGTCTCATATGGTTTTTTGTAATATTTGATTTGAAATAAATATGTAAGTGGAATTCCAAGTGTCAATTGTGGAATATGAGGAGTCATTAGTTAGGAAAACACAAAGGAATTCAAAGAGTCACGAGGGAATTTCAAAAGTCAGAAAGGGAGATGAATAGTCATCTCATTTTTTATAAATAAACCCTCATAAATCAAGTAAACGACTTGGAACCAGATGCTTGGAAGCTTTTCTTTAGAGCCTTGGCTTCTCTAGTGCAACATAGAAGGAATATCATTCTTTGGACAAGCAAGTGTTTGATTCATGTTCCACTATTGGGGCTAGTGTCTTCTTAATTGTAATTGGATGTCTAGAACATTCACTTTATAATAAAAACTCAAAGTTGGCACGTCTTCTTCCATATCTCATGAATGTAGTAAGACTATTCTTTTTATATTTGTGATATATTTTTTTTCATTTGAACTAATGTTTATGAAGCAATTCATTTTCTTTAGTATGAATATTGTTGAATGTGTGTTATTATGTTATTACAATCATTGTAATCTTTTGAACTATTTTGTGGGTTAACTAATGATTCTCTTATATTTGTCATGCAGCTCTTCTATGCTAGTACTATTACATGCTTCTAAGGGGCTCACTTTTTTGCTTTTGGTGTGATGGAACCTCTCATCCATTACATTTGACACCTCACAAAATTTATACAATTTCTTTTACCACGGTTATTTTTATATCATTCTGTGTTTATCAGAACCAAGGCACCCAATTGAACCCACCACTTTGACAACATCCCATTTTTCGATTGGGTCTCATATTCAAAACAATGTGGGGTCTAATTACAACTTCACATTCGGGAGACCCCCTTCTGTCTAGGAAACTTCCAGTGTCGTCAACATCTTTTGGTGTAAGAAGGGGGGCCAGATGAAAAGTTGATCCCGTGAAGTCTATTTGAACCTTTCTCATCCTAAAATGGCTTCTTCACAAATCTTAACCCTAACATGTTTTCCTAGAGTTGCAAATATGAAAGTTCCCTTGGGGATAATTCATAATTTGGAGAATCTGAAATTATATGGCAAGGGTGGAACAACCATTCTTGACACACCCTCAATTTACTTGAATTTTGCACTTATCAGGAAATTATTTGTGAAGAAATTGCTTGCAGTTGTTCATCCTTACATTCAAATCACACATTAAAGAATGGTGTTATACATTGTTGACCACATATATTTATTCTTTCGAACATCTTATCAAGGACCTTCATCGCGCCTTTGAAAAATATGAATATGAAAGTGTTTATAAGAAAATAATTCAACTAAAAAATGAACCTAATGAATCTGTTGAAGATATTCATGATTGCTCCTTTCAATTCTGTTATGAGTTTTCTAAGGATGACAAAGACTTTAACTTTATGAAAGATAAATTTGAATATCTTGTTCATATTTCATTGAATCCATCTAAATCTCAATCCTTTGAGAGTATCCCAAATTTTCTTGTTTATGGAGCTCCCAAATCTTCAAAAGAAGAAAGTGTTGTTCAGTGCAACTCTTCACCTTCTTCTCTAAATCAAACAAATACATGCACACAAGTTGCGGTTGGAGAACATGAAAATCATTTTGTCAGTCTATCACCATCTTCTCATATTCAAGATTTGAATGTAAGTTTCAACCTTGAATTTGATTTAATCAGTGACATCGTTTCCTCTCATTATCCATCAGTTATTTCTTCTGATCATCTCAATTTTTAGTTTTCACACCAACCTATTATAACATTTTTTCCTAATTCTCAAGGGGATAAAGTTCAAGAGGGAGTTAGTGGAGACCAAGAACCTTTTGATATCTTTCAAAGTGATTATGTATGGGATTATGATTATGAATAAGAATATACAATCAAATATGATCTTTCACTTATCTTTCTATTTCTTCCCTTTTCACCCATTGTCCTAACCTTTTCAATGATTCCATCGCACTTGTCACATATTTCGATGATGAAATTTTCATTGGTATTGAATTTGATTATAGTGAGGAATGCTGGAATGCTAATTTCAAATTAAAGGAATGTAAGGAAGAATCCATTCATTATAATATATCTCATCCCTCATTTTCTAAGTATGAAGAAGCAAATAATGCAACTTCATGTTTTGAATCAACCCCTCTATGATTCATCAAATCATGAAGATAGCTTTCTTATAAAACATTGGGTTAAAAATCCATGTAATAAATTTAATAAAGGAAAAATAAGACCAAGTTAATGGGACATGCATTCCAAGTTAAATGGTGGTACAAACATCCTATTGGGGATTCATTTGGTTTATTATGTCTAAGGGAAATTGGCAAAGGAAATGGCAAAGGCATTGAACATGCAAGAGGCATTAATTGGCATTTTATTTATGAAAATAAAGGAAATTAGGAGAAAAGGAAGGTCGAAGGTCAAAGGTTGCATGTGAGGACAAAAATTAAGGAAAAATAATGGAAAATGAAAAAAATAGAGGCCTCATGTAAATATGGTGTTGTGTGCATATTGCATATGCAATGTTGTGTGCATATGGTGTTGTGCACATGTTGGATATGTGGTGTTTTGTACATATGGTGTTGTGCACATGTTGGATATGAAGTGTTGTGTACATATAGTGTTGCATGCATGTTGTATATGTGGTGATAGATACATGTGGTGTTGTGTGCATGTGGTGTTGTGTAAATGTTGTACATGGGGTGTTATGTGCAGGTGGTGATGTGTACATGTCATGTATATGGTGTTGTATACATTTGGTGTTGTGTACACATCATACATGTGGTGTTGTGTACACATTGTGTAGGTCGTGTTGTGTACATGTGGTGTTGTGTAGGTGGCACTATGTACATGTGGTATTGTGTACATGTTGTACATATTATGTTATGCACATGTGATACTATTTATTGTGTTACGGGGATTGTGTAGCTGATGTACTGTGACATGTGTATTCATTATGTTGTAATCAATGTGCATATATGCATTTTGTTATACATTGGGTGTAGGTGTATGTATTGTGTTGTGTTGTACACTGAGTGTAAGTGTATGTGTTGCGATGTATATTGTCTGAATGTTTACATGATTGAAAAGGAGAGAAGGAACTAGGTGCCTTCTATGTGTTACACTAATCTGGTGTGTGTATGGATAGGAAAAAGGATAATGGTAGAAGCTAAGGCTCGATTAAAGGATAAGTACCAATATTTTATTTCAATTTTAATTATGCATGTGATTATGATTATGGTTTATGATGGTTACATGTCATCTAAGATTTTGATTTGTGATGGTTTTGTTTTGAGCTAACTGGATGTGATATGTTTAAACATGATGATTTGATCAATGACTAGTTTGACTTATTGTGATATGAGGTAAATAGAATTGTAGGTGTACCTTACTGATGAGCTACCAATGAAGTAAGATTTGGATTTATTTCAATTCATTTTGAATCTAATGCAATTATGCGCTGGAAATAATACTAAGAGGGGGGGGCTTGAATCAGTATTTACAAATCAATAATGTTTTCTTTTCATACTCAACTTTATATACATTACTTCAATGTAGGTAACTCGCATGTACACACAACTATCTTTAAAGAAACCAACATATAGCCCACAAACTTATGTTTCAGTTAATTCATCACATGTTGATCTTAAATCAGTGCATCGATACTTCATTAACCAGATAAACATTAACCATGTGCAATAATAACAGAGTAAACCATCACACATAAGAAACACACATGAACACCAATATTTAAGGTGGAAACCCAATGCAGGACAAAAACCACCTACTGATGTCTTCTTTTAATATAAGAAAAACCTATTTGCAATCTTGTACTGGTGCAAACTCATACCAGTATGCAAGCACCCACCTGCAAAAGGCTACAACCTTCTGTCATTTTCTAGCTGCTACTGGAAGATAGCTCTAATCCCGTAGCTATTGTATTATCTGACTTGTTTACTAGTATGTAGGCACAAACCTATAGAAGGCTACAACCTTCACTTGTTTTCTATCTACTACTGGAAGGGAGCTCCAACCCCCTGGCTCTTGTACTAGCCGATCTGTTTACTAGTATGTAGGCACTGGCCTACAGAAGGCTCCAACCTTCACTCTTCCTCCAACGACCATGTTTCATTAATTTTCAAACTGGATACTCCTGGAATTCAACACAATAATATGAAGGTCTCGTTTCATTAAATTTTCATACTAGACCCATCAACAACATTGAATCTCAAAATCAATCACCACTGTAATACAACCAATCATTGAAAACCCATCATCACTGAAGAAAATCACAATCAATCAATCTGAAGATTCAGAAAATTGTCACCAGAACATAGAGTAGAACCTAGAACTCTGCACCAACAACTAGAACCAACTGCAACTTCAAACATCTTATTTCATGATGTATACGCTACTTCAATGTGTCAAACCAACATGTATAACTGCTTTTATCAAAGTGAACCAGCTTATAGATTTGAAAATACTAACTTAAGACTTCACAACTATTCCAGAATTATGTCATACCCAAATCATAACATTTACTGAATAAAACATGTGTTAATATTGAGATATAACCCAATCAACATCAAATCATGCAATGATAAGTCATTTCAGTTCTTATGATCATGATCTAACATTGTATCCAAGGTGCACAAAATATTTCAGATCATCTCATAATCATAGCCCCTGCAACATAACATATACTTTAGATAGAAGTATTCCTCATAAACCCATTCACTTACACACTATTTCCTAATGATCTTCTCCTCCTTATATAGTTTCAGGTCTTTCTTAATACCTCGATCCAAAACCACTTAGGACCAATACCTCGGACCAATACCTCAGACCAAATATGTCAGACCAAATACCTCGAATCAATACCTTGGACCAAATACATTGGAACAATACCTTGGAAAAAAACCTTGATTTTCCATCCCATACAGGCTTTTCCTTCTATGAAAGTGCATGTATACGTATATGCTCCAGTTGTTCTATTAACCCGTGTGTATATGCTACTTGGATAAAATGAACTAGCGTATACTTCTTAAACCATTTCTGGAGTTTGATCTGTAATCCTTTGTTGTTAACCTGTTGCACTGTGAATTTTCATATATGTGAGTTGCCATCAAGGACAACACATGTATCATAATGCCAACATTATGTGCTTGGTAGAGGAAAGCATGGAAAATTCCTAGGTTGGGTGGTTGAAATTGAATGCAACCATTACTAGTGTCAGTGAACAGAATTGGAATAACTGGTTATATGTTAGTAAAGCAAATCAGGAGAAGGGTCGTTATGGGAAATTGGTACCCAATAATGTCCATTAATTTCCATCAGCATGTTAAGACCAATATGATGGTTTGAGGCTAGGATATGCCTTGGTTTTTGTACCTTTCGATGCGAGAAAATACTGTCAAGGGGGGGGTCCCCCGAGGGATTATGTATCAGAGAAGGGGATGCCTACAGAACTTGGAAGGTGTGTGACTCCACAAAGGGGGATGACTAGATTACCCGAGGGACTATGTAGAAAAGAATGGAAGGCTAGGAATGGATTTGTTTTGTTCATTAGCATTTCTAAATGGAATCAAATGCACATTGGGATTGTGCCCTGGAACAATGAGCTGGTGACTATTCTTTGAGAGGACAAGTTCTGCAGGATTATAGCATTGGACATTGGATGTAGCTTTGACTTTGGCAATGGATTCTATACTTCCTTGGAAGGAGGTGAATTCTAGTACTACATTGACGGTGGAGGTGTGAGCCTCTAGATTCCCCTGCTGATTGATAGACGCATCATATCCTTTTATTTGTTGATTAAGAAAATGTGCATATGTATATATGTGTACATTATTGTAAATATTGTATCAAGCTAGATTTACAAAGCTCCATAGGTAGTATGATTATTTTTTGGTTGAAGTAAATGTGTATGAGTATATATGTGGTTGATATTGTAAATATTGTAATGATTGTTGTTATAAAGCTCCATTAAATGACATGTTTTTCATGTTTAAGAAGTGGTCATTGTAAATACTACAAGGTGTTGTGTTATAAAGCTCCATAGGCGGTATGTTTCGGTTTCAGTGATTTGTTGGTTTATAGGTATCATTGAACACCGAGGATTGTGTTCCCCTAAGGGGAAGGGGTTTGTAAGAACCCTTGGTTGAAAATCCATGTAATAAAGTTAATAAAGAAAAAATAATACAAAGGTCATGGGACATGTATTCCAAGCTGAATGTTGGGAAAAACATCCTAGTGGGTATTCATTTTGTTTATTATGGCTAAAGGAAATTGGAAAAGGAAATGGAAAAGGATTTCGAAAGGCAAGAGGCATTAATTGGAATTTTATTTCTGAAAATAATGGAAAGTAGGAGAAAGGGAAGGTGGAAAGTGGAAGGTTTCATGTGAAGATGAAAATGAAGCGAAATGGAGGAAAATGAAAAAATAGAAGCCTCAACGATAAAAATGCTTCTGAGGATCAGTTCATTGACTTTTGATAGTTTTTTCATGGAGCTCTCTCTCTATTATCTCTCTCATACTCTTGGACACATAAAATTCTTGTAGCAATCTAGCATTGGAGGAGGAAAAGCTAAGGAAGGGAATTGAAATCAAAAGGAAGCAAAGATCAAGCAAGGAAGAGTGGGATCTAGTGGCTACAACGGGATTGCTTGCAGGTATCGAGTTTCATATACGATTTCCTTGCTAGTTTTGGCATGCATGGTACATTCATGTGTGTATTTGGTTCTCTTTTTGTCATTGGCATGGGTTATGTCAAGTGTGACAGTAGTTTTTAACCTTGCCTTGCCATTTCCAGATAACCATGGTGTGATGGGGTTTCTCTTACTTAGTTGATCTAGATTTCCAGATGGTTTTGAAACTGAGTGGGGTGGTCTAAGGAGGAAACAAAAGACCAAAGAATCCCTAGACTAGTGAAGGTGGGATTGTGGTAAAGCATGATTGTGTATACCCTGGGCCTATGAATCCTTGACTAGTGAATGGAAAGATATAAGGTAACTCCTAAAGGGTGGAGCCTCATGCGGCCTAGGAATCCTCGATCGGTGAATGACGAGATATATGGTAAAGCCTATAGGTGGATGCAAATAAATTCCTCATGGTTTAGGTGGATATGTCCAGAGTAATCCATGCTTGTAGATGCCTAGTGATCCCTAGACCAGTATATGGTGGGATTGTGGTAAATTGTGGTAGTGTATGTTTCTTCTTTGGGCCTAAGAATTGCTTAGCGGGATCATGGTAAATCCAAGTTGTATAGATGAAGGATTGGGCCTAAGAATCCCTTGGGGGATTGTTATAAATCTTGAAGAAGCCTTGTTTCTTTTGTTGTAAGTCCCACATTTATGCTTAGAATATGGCATGAGGGTGATTAGCCAAAATAAGGATTTGGTTCAGCCCAATCTATGGTCGGGTGTTATGTGGAAGTACTCAGCTTGGTTGGATTTTGCATATGCTAGTAAGAGATATTTTCCTCTTGTGTATTATGTGTAAATTTTCTTGTTATTATGTAACTATAATGGCTATTCTATTATTGTCATTATCTTGGTTATATGGTGGTTATAAGCATGGTTTATGACACACTTGAGTGATGGATCTCATCATGTTTTGATTGGTAAATGAGTGAATAATTAATGTATGACATAATAGATGATAATGCAGTTATTATGAGAGGGCATCAGACCTTCTTGACAAATCTCAGATAAGTATGAAGTCCCTATGCTCATATGTTCTTATATGACCTATAGATCACATGTTCATGATGTGTTTGACAGAATGTCTATCTGGCTAGGCCTTGTTAGGTAAGTTCCTTGTTCAAGTTCTTGTTTATAAGCCTTATCATCATGTTATTTACCATTTCTCGAAGCTTCATGAAGTTCTCGATAGAGGCCTAATTCCTAGCCCATAAAAGGTGGCTTAGAATCCAGGGTCACTGGCACAAAACTATCTAAAAAGGGCTAGAGTCACATGGAGGCCTTGATCTTGGAACAACTAAAGGGTCTTAGTCACATGGAAAGCTTGTCATGGGAGGGAATGGGGGTCTAGTTAATAAAAACATCAAGTCCTCTTAGGGGTTAGACACCTGGAGGGATTGGTTGGCTCTTGGAGGTTTTGTAGCTATTGAGGAAGGTTATTTTGGTTTGTTTAGTCGATTGCACTTCCTTAACTATACTTAGGGAGTTGAATCATCTCATAGTATCTCTTTGTCACATGTTTACCCTGCTGGACTGATTGGCTTAGGTAAATGTGGGAGGAGGGTGTTACAAATAAGTTATTTTCCAACATTTTTTATTAACTCGTGAGGGTTCTACCAAGGAAGAGTGGCAACCTAATCATGTCTGGAACTGTTAGGCCCTATACTACTAGTGTAACCCCTTATTATTATTAGTACAATCCACTTATTATATTGATGTACCCATGTAGTGCCCATATCGTTACTATTGTGCCCCATAGAAGCCCACTATTGTTATTATTGTGCCCTTACATTATTAATTTTATGTTGACTCTGATTATGTTATGACCCCTTAGACTCCTATATATACAAAGGAGGTCTTTTCATTTGTATCATCCAAGAATTGTTCATTTATGTAATGTAAGGGAGGTTTCCCCCTCGAAGAGGCTGAATTCTAAGCCGTTGATCTATCTTTTCTATCTTTTCTTGAGCTGGTTTCATAACATTTGGTATTAGAGCTTTGGATTCTAGGGTTTTGCTGATCCAAATAGGTCATCATGGCATTTTCGCTATAACTTTTTTCTGCGGCGTTTCAGAAGCTAAAAAAAAAAAACCATTTGAGAATAAATCTCGCTGAAACCCGGGTCCGAATTTCAGAGCTTTTCGCACTATATTTGTGGATTTACGATCTGAGGAATTTGGTCTTTTTGCAGACTCCTGAATTACATTCCGAACAGGTGACTTGGGGAAAATTGTCATAACTTTCTCTCTGAGCATCAGATTGAAATTTTGGAAGAAGGTACAAAAAGAGGACAGACTGCAGTTTCTTGTGTATATTGTTCAAAGCCAAAGGTTGAAATAGTGACATGTGGCACTTCATACAAGTTCGCTCTTCTGGAAAGGTCTATAATCAGGTCATCTTGGGAGATTGTGCATAACTCTTTCTTGGAGAATCCAATTTGGATCAGACTGGTGGCATTGGAAAGATGATGCAGAGGGCTACTACAGGTCGCAATTTCATAACTTAAAGATCCGAAAGTACAGAGTTACATTCATTTCAAGATCGAGCTCCTAAAATCAAGAAAAAGCAAGATGAGGAAGTTTGATGGCAAGGATCCGGTAAATTGGATACTTCAGATGGAGGAATATTTTGATCTACATGGTGTACCACTATTACAAAAGGTGTGTATTGCATCTTCATATTTAGAACCAGATCAATTTTTATGGTATGAAGGGATTTTTCTCGTAAACAACTTGTTACGTGGTCAATTTTCACGGAGGAAATGATAGCACATTACGAGGATACAAAGAGCAACACCTTCTTTAGAGCAACACCACAATAATTGGAAAGCGTAAAAGGCTTTATGACATAGTGGAAAGCAAAATTATGGAAACCAGGAAGCATACCCCTCGCAACTATAAAGATGGAAGTGTTGTTTCTCCTAGCCTTCCACAACCTACAAGGGTTACACCACAACAATTGG